>CATIWQ010585278.1:0-21021 GCA_949673415.1 Euphorbia schlechtendalii
TAAACGTCCTTATGGCATAATAGAAGATGTGCTAGTGAAAGTGGATAAATTTGTGTTCCCAACTGACTTTGTTGTGCTAGATTTTGCGTATGATGAAAAGTGTCCTATAATCTTAGGAAGACCTTTCATGTATATTAGCAAAGCATTGATCGATGTTTCTGAAGGCAAAATTAAATTAAGGATAGGTGATGATACAGTAGAATTTAACATGGGTAAAGCTGATAAATATCCTATGGATGAAGATATTTGCATGAAACTTGACTTGATTGATGCTTGCATCCAAGAAGTTGTTAAGTTAGACTTCATCCATGAATATGAAATCATGGGGTTGAAAAACTCCATTGATCCATAAATCTCTTATATTTTTCTAATATATATATATATATATTATAGTAGTTTATATTTATTTTTATTTTTAAATTATTTTAATTTAGTTTAGTTTTTCAAATAAAATAAAAGAAGGAGCAAATATTTTGGATTTTGACATATCGCGTTCGCGACCTATTTCGTGCTCGTGATCAAGTGGTTTTAAACAATCTGTTTCTGAGTAAGAGGAAGTCACGACCGCGACTTACTCTCGCGATAGCGACCTGTGTGATCTGCATAGTAGTTATTGCTGTAACAGCTTTATTCTAACTGTTATATTACAACTATATCCGTTGGGAAGGCAATAATTATCCTATTTTCCCTATAAATACCCTCTTTTCATGATTTTTTTTTCACAAAACTCTTATTATTAATCTCATAAACTCTCAAAAATCAAGTTTTCTTTTCTCTAAAATTTTCTTTCTTGATACAAATGGCTCCTAAGAAGGCTGCAGCAACTTCATCAAAAGCAAAGAAGAAATTAGTTAATCGACAAACTGAGGTTGGTTGTCCCTTTCCAATCTATAGTGATGAGGAAGTGGAAAGATATTTAAGAATTAAGAACTTTGATTTTCATGGTACGCTTTTCTATGATCCTACTTTTGCTATTGATGCTGGGATCCACGAAGAAGTAGAGGGGTATTTCTCGCTTTTTGGATTGGAAAAGTTTGTGCTTATGCGATTTCCTTTTAACGAGGAATGGGTGCTCGAGTTTTTGGTAACTGTTACTGATGATAGAAATAGTTTAAAGAAGAAATTCAAGAAAGGAGGAGAAGAATATAAGTTCACTTTGATGGATTTAATAAATTGGTTTGGTTTGGGAGAGAATTATAATGACATTGAGAAAGATGAAGATTATGAATTAACAGACGTTTGGACTGAGTTAACGGGATTGGATCGATACGATGTTAAGAACTCGCCCAACAAGAATATATGGAGCAACAATCTTCTCTACATTCACAAGTTCATTTCTCAAAGTCTTTTCTTTCGACATGAAACAACTAAAGTGTCGAAGAAAGATTTGGAAATATTGGAGTGCGCAGTTTCACAGTTTCGATAAAAATTTTCGATGTACATTTTAGAGTCTATCGCTAGTCTTACTACACATAAAAAGGTTAGAGTTGGAGGCGCAAATACGATTTGTGGAATAATTTTGGGAGCGAAGAATCAATTACCATACCAGTTTGATCCGAAAGAGAAATTTAATTTTATGGGAGGAGTTTACATGAAGAGAGCATGTTTGGTTAAGGAAGATGGAGGAAAATTTACATTTTTCCCATTTGAAGTAAGGGTAAGGAAGCTTCGACTGACTCAGGAGTCTACAACTCGAGTAAACGAACCAGACGAAGATGATATTAAGGAAGTTCAACTTGAGAGTAATGATTCAAGGCAAGCCTCGGAAAGTACAAATGATACTTGGAGAGGAAAGTTCGTGAGAGATGTCGACAAAGCTTGCATGGATATTGCAAAAATTCAACACGATGTTCGTGAACTGACAAAATCCAATATTTCTTTGAACCGAAAGTTGAATATATATTTCAAAATGCAAAATTTGGAAATCTCACCGAGTCCACCAAGTTCAAGTTCTGAGGAGTAAATGGGTTCAATTTCTTTCTTTATTTTATTTTAGATTTTAGTTGTATGTCTTAAAGTTAGATTTTTATTAAATGTCTCACAATGAGGACATTGTGTTCTTTAAGTGTGGGGGGGCATTTGTAAAAATCCCTTAAAATCTAAAAAAATGAATAAAAATAATCAAAGAACTGAAAAAAAATTTTGTTGATTTTTGTGCAAGTTATACATTATCATTTCTTATACTTTACTAACAATTGTCCAAGGTTATTATGAGTGTTAGGTTTTACAAGTTTGATGTCCGTGCAAAAATTGAGCGCATGTTGAATTTGAGCGTTAGTAGCACAACATTATTGGCAAGGATGAGTGGTGAGTAACATTCGAGAGCAACATTCCAAGTAAGTTTCGATTTATATTTCAATGCAACATGAATTAGTATAAGTTATATAGTTCTAGTTTAATGCTTCTGATAAGTTTAAGTGGAGTAATATATAATGGTATTCTTACTATGAGTACTATGTGCAAATCACGAATAAGTCCTATAAGTATTGAGTATGTTTAAAGCGTAGGGAAACTATAACCATAATACTTTGAAATTGATCAATAAAGGATGAGGGTATTAATGAAAAATCAAAAGAAAGAGAGGATAACCAATGAGTTATGCAAAAGGTGAGGAATGGTATGGAGTAGAAACTGCAACCATTCATTGAATGAAAAAAGAAAAGAAATCATAGCATGAAAAATGGGTGCAAAGAACAAAGTACTTCAAAAACATGTGCTTAAAAGAAAAAAATGAGAGAGTGGTATGGAGCATAAAATGCAACCACTGAAAAAAGAGGAGAGTGGTATGGAGCATAAAATGCAACCACTGAGAGTGTTTTAGCATCCTAGGTTACCTAAAAATTCCCTGAGAGAAATTAATCAAAGTGTGCTATTTATGTCCTTTATACTTTATACTATGCTTAAGAGAAGGTAATATTTGAGTATGCATATAGCGCTTATATGAAGATAAGATTCGGTTGACTCTCCATTAAGAACAAAGGTATGCAACTGAGCTATATAAATTGCACATTACTAATTTGTGGGAAATTTTGAACTTCTTCTGGAAATCTTTTGCAATGTGGAATGTGATACTCACTGCAATAGTCTTTCGCCAAATAAGGTACGAACTTGTTTACCAAATTTATACACTTTTGTAGAATTTACCTTGAGGACAAGGCAAAAGTTAAGTGTGGGGGTATGATAAGTGTATAATTACACTTATTATCATATAAATTTTGTACAATAAACACTGTAGTTTTAGTTATTTTTATACTTCATATAAAAGATTTCACGTGGTATGTAGTTGTTTTTTATGCACATGCAGATACTAGGTAAATCTTGGGAGTAAAATGAGCTAAAGTAGAATTCTATTAAAAAAGAGTGAAAAAGGTGCAAAAAGATGCGTGGAACTTAAAGATTTGGCTTAGGATCGAAGTTGTCGAAGATCGGTGAAGTTACAAGAAGAATTCTGAGTAAAACTCAATTCAAGGTCGCGACAATCATTCGTGGTCGTGACTTGTTTACTTCAGAATCAGAAGATTGCCAATCAAATATTCACGATCGTGACATGTATATCGCTGTCGTGACATGGACGGTTTTCTGGTATTATCTTTTTAACTAACAACCGCTAGATAAGCATGATCAACCGCCATCAACTGCCATCAACTACGAACGAACAGAGACCTACCAAGAGTTAACCAATCATGAAAAGGTGCTTATCCATTGTGGATTATATCAAAGGTTCTCAACCAATCACAATGAAGAGATGCAATCTTTCACCAATGGACACAACCCTTCATTTGGATAGACGCAACCCTTCAAACTCTATAAATAGGGCTCCAATCCTCTTCAATTTCATGAACCAACAGAGAGGAAAATATTAGAGTGTAATTAGAGAGAGATATAGTGTGTATAGATAGAGAGTTTGCTATGTTCTTATGTGTTAGCGAGAAAATGTTTAAGTTATTCGAATCCTTGTTTCGATCACTAGATTTCTCTATATACTTGAGCGATTGTTGTATAAGTGTACTTGCAAATCACTAATCAATAAAAGTTTTCATTCTTCAATATTCATTTGTTCGATATTCGCAAGGAATAGCATCCCAGCGGAGGTTCTGTACAGGCTGAGACCGAATTCAAAGCAGACGCAGGAATTGCGGGAATTGATGACTCCCATTAAAGAGTGGATACGGTTTAATCAACTTTAGCTTTCACTTGAATACCTTACAACTTTTCTTTGCTTTCTACTTATACTTTCTATTTCAAAGTTTATGATATGTCTATGTGTCATAATGCGTATTTCGTACTATGTCTTTTATGTTAATCAAGTTATATGAGTTGGCGTTAATTTTAAGAGTAGTTTCGGGGTTAACAATATCGTATATAATTACTGGATCTATGATATAATGATGTTTAGTGAGCCAACATTTTTGGAATGGTAACTTGCTAAATATGGCTATGTGAGAGCGACCCGTACTAAGCATAGTATTGACATTATCCAGGTTTATATAATGGTCTTATCTCGTTTGCGCTAGGATTAGAAAAGTTATTTCATGTATTGCTCTACGGCGAATCATTGAACATCTGAGTGTGTTGAACCGGGTTTGTTAGATTACTCTAATGCATTGTAACATCTTTGTTAAATTTGAATATTTTCTCTGCTATACTTGTTTGTAGTGAAAATCTATGTATTTAGAGTCTCTCATCTATCACATCTATATTTACTCTACTTTTTATTCTGATCTTTCTTTTCAAAAATCTCAAAACTATTTTTATTTTTCCTTTACTTTGTCTTTCCTTGTTGATCCTTACACCTGGTTCCTTCCCTGTGGGTTTGATATCTTTTAAAACTACATCGCAACTGTATACTTGCAGTTATCATCATTTTTCTATGTGATAAGGGGTATTGACAACACCTACATTTTTCGTGAACAAGTTTTTGGCTTTATTAAGGATAAGTCTTATTGGATGAGTATAGCCAAGTTTCACGAACAAGTTTTCGGAACCATTAAGGGATTAAACTTATCAGTGGAAAAGTGGTGATCAGTTAGCATGGCACATTTTTACAATGCATGATGAATCAAAAAAAGCAGTAAACACACAACTCATAGCACATAATATCCCACTTCCAATCATACAACTCCCGCGCATAGGGTTTTTGGCTAGTCTCTATCCTAGGTTTGGTTCATCTTAGTACCACGAGGATACTAAGGTGCGTACCTGCAAGAAAATATAATGCATGGTCGTTTGTCTAGTAACACCCTCCGGAAAATGTCTACGGCTTATTTACATGAGGGTTATTGATGGGTTGTTGATGTAGAAGGTTCTTGTTGCACTAAAATACACTCCAAGCCTCTCCCCAAATGGGTTCTAATGAGGGAGGTACATGTGATATGGCAACTAGTGCTCCACTTGCTCAAGTACTATCTTTCCTCAGGGAGGCAGATTAATACAAGAGAAAGCTTCGCCGTAATAGGGTACCTTAATCTTACGGGCTTATCCCCTCTATTGCAATGTGAATTTATGAATATGTCATAATTAAGAAAATATGGAATAATGTGATCAACAATTTTCAGCACTTATCCAAATCTTAAACCTTTTAAAAAAACAAGTTTTTAGAAAAGTCCCCAGTGAAGTCACCACTGTGAGCGGATGACACGGAGCGATTGGCCGAGAGAGCACAATTTCAAATGCGCGGTCCACCATGGTGTTTAGAAGTTGAAAATGAAAAAGTACCGGGCCAGGGAACCGCAAGTTTTAATTAGAGAAAGTGAAAACTTTTTAGATTGGTCAAACCCGAATCCTCAATCTCTTAGTGTAGAGTCGCCACCTGGATTAGCTCTTCCAGGAAATAAAGTCCTGTGAGGCTTAACATCCGGGGGATGGCCCACTAGACACAGAAATTCGAGTTGGGATAAGTTGTTTATTTCTTATTAGATCACATTATATTACATCTATAGAAAACCGTATTTCATAATTGAGAATATTCATACTTTTGCCATTTTTGAGTTTATAATTAATGATTCACATATATCTGGAAAAACGATAAATCTATCCATAAAGCAGTAAATAAATGCGGAAAAGTAAAGATTAAAAATTACAAAACCTCGAGGGATTTAATGACCCGCCTAATCTGTTAATTACATTTCCCAAAAAAAACTAAACTTACGATACCCGAAGGAAAATTAAAATCCTAACCATACATCTAACCTAATCTACCTTCATCCCCAAAGGATAGCACAGGGTATATTATAACATATTGCACTTATGTTTGATTTTGGATTTAGCGAGGCTAGTGTGGCCTATTGAAAAAAATCATGATAATGGATTTGCTATTTAAAATAAAATGATTCATTTTATTAACACGTTGGTTGCTCATTTTATTTACTGAAATTGCTAGCATGGTAAAATAGTGAGGGCAGTCATCCAGGAATATCTTTTTATTCCCTTCGTGGGGGTATTTTAGCATGTATCTCATTCATAAAGAAAATACAGACAAAGAAAGAAACTTACAACATTTAGAATAAAATAGAATAATAAAAATCCTAGGCTCACAGATGAAATCAGAAGAAGTTGTAGACAAGGATCACTAAATCAGCAGTTTTAGGAACTTAGAGGCTTACCCTTACGGAGCGAATCCACTTTGAAAATATCCGCTTGACCTTAGGAAGTAGTCCTCGTTGTCTTTTAGTTTTGGTTGTTGAAAACATGGTGTAAATCTTGAAAATATTTGCTTCATTCCTGAAATTGGTTGTAGTTGTAAAAGCTATATTTTTCTCTAAAATTTTTCCGGTCCGAAATATAGAAAATTCTCAAGTATTTATAGGAAAAATCCGCCAATCCAAAAAAGGCAACAAATTCCGCCGAGCTCATTGGAATCGTAGCGAAGCTCGCCAAAATTTGGCGAGGAGCCCCCGATTTCGCTACCCTACAATTTTTTTTCGTATTTTTTGTACTTTTTGTGTATTTTTATATTTTTTATTTTTAATTAATATTTTTGAACTAAAAAGAAAAATTAATTAATCTTATTAAAAGTCCTTTTAAATTTAGAGACGAGGAACACTCCCATTTGAAGGCTTCTGGATAATCGAGAATTGTTTGATTCAAGGATAAAATCCCGAAAAGTCATCATCATCGAATGCGCGAGCTGGTACAAAATCCCGTGCTCAAAGGAGGAAGCTAGATAGATTGGGAGAAGTAAGTTCTTCGCAAGTTGGGGGAAGGTTGCAGTGCGCATCTTTTCATATCATCCGATTTGAGGCACTTATGCGGGCCTAGGGACTTTGAAATGAGGTGCTCGCTACTCCTTTCCCATGCTCTTTAACTGGAATAGCTGGCGAATGGTACATGAACCAATCGACCATCATGATAGCTATAGAAACATTTCTTGGGCGTTCCATGAAAAATTCATGTTCATGGAAAGGCCCACATTAGGAATGAGAGACTTGACAGCTTGCAGGTAAGATGAGTACGAGCTCTTTAGAGCATATGCGCAGAGGTGGATACCTCTCTAAGTGGTGATCAGGAATAAGCCCACCAAGTAATAAGCCCACCATGAAATGGCTCATGAAGATGCTGATCGACGAGGAGTGACCTGATATCCGAGATTGTCTGTTTGTAAACAAGTACTTGGGCTTCATTGACATCATCGAAATGGGCATCGACATGGAGTGGCATCTCCAATAATATGATCGCCGCATATTTGTAGTGGGGACTAGGATTCCTCACATCCAGACCTGGATATGCTTGCCCAATCTACCCCGGGGTGAATTTAGTAGTGTCACTCCCTAGATTTATTGAGAATGCAACCGATGATTATGATTTGTTCGAGTCTATGTATGTGGTAGATATAGCGAGTAAGAGGAAAGAAGAGCTGGAAGTGAGGAAGGTGAAGGAAAAGCCCATCGACTTTGATGGGTAAGTATTGAAGTCTTGGAGACGGGGAGATAATGATGACGCCTGTCTGATAGAGGGTTGTTTGCAAGATTTTGACTATACTCGTTCTGATAGGCTTAAATTCTGTAACGGTGCCAAAAACCTTGTCCCCCACTTTTCTACTAATAAGATAAAAGTTGTAAATATAAACATGTGTTGTCAGTACCGCTTATCAAGTGGAAAAATGATGACCACTGCAAGTATATAGTTACGATATAGTTTTAAAAGATATCGATCCCACAGGGAAGGAATTCGGTTCTAAGGACCAACTAGAGTTACTAAACAAAAGAAATAAGATAATTTGTATTGGAGGGTTTGCATGATAGACCGATGAATAGACAGATGCATGAACATATTAGAAAAGATGTAAACTATATAGATATTCCCTAAGAACAAGTATAGTAGAGAAAAACATGCAAAATCATCAAGAAGATTTTATAAACTAGATAACTTCAACAAACACGGTTCTAGACACCCAAATATTCAATAATTCACCGCAGAGCAACACATGAAATGACTTTTCTAAATATAGGTAAACGAATTATGACACTTATAAGAACCTAGATAACAATAATACTATGCTTAGTTCGGGTTGCTCTCACATAGCCATATTTAGCAAATTAACATTCAAAAAAATGTTGGCTCACTAACAGCGTTATAATCACAAATCCAATAATTATACACAATCTCATTAAACCCTAAAATCACTCTTAAAGTTAACTTAAAATCATATAACTTAATTAATATAAGAGACATGAGACAAAATACTCATTATGACACATAGACATATCATAAACTTCGAAATAGAAAGTATAAGTAGAAAACAAAGTAAAGTTGTAAGGTACGCAAGTGAAAGCTGAAGTTGATCAAATTGTATCCACTCTTTAATGGGAGTCAACAATTCTCGCAATTCCTACATCTACTTTGAATTCGGTCTCGACTTGTACAGAACCTCCGCTAGGATGCTATTCTTTGTGAATATCGAACAAATGATTGTTGAAGAACAGAAACTTTTATTGATAAGTGCTTTGCAATTACACTCATACAACAATCTCTAGAAGTTGAGGAGAAATCTAGTGATCGAAATAAGAATCGAATCACTTATACATTTATCTCGCTAACACTTTGAACGTACTGAAATCTATATCTTTCACTCTCTAATGTGTATCACGCATATAATCTATTATGCTCTCTATCATCTGCCACAAAATTGGTGTAATTTGAACCCTATTTATAGAGTGTGAAGGGATCAAAATGAAGAGTCATGTCCATTGGCGATGGGTTGCATCTCTTCATTGTGATTGGATGCAAAGTTTTATCCTTATCCACAATGGAAAGGCAAATTGTTGTGATTGGTCAACTTCTAAAAGGTGTTTTTTCTTATGGTAGTTGATGGCGGTTGATCATTTTTATCCGGTGATTGGTAGTTTAAAAGATCTAACCAATAACCGTCACAAGTCGTGATCGCAAATTACATGTCACGATCGTGAATAATGGTTGGCAACTTTCTATTTATGAGGGGTGACAAGTCGTGACCGCGAATGGGTGTCACGATCATGAATTGTGCTTTTCTTCATATTTCTTCTTGCAACTTTATTGATCTTTGACAACTGCGATCCTATGCCAAATCCTTGTGTTCTACACTTCTTTTTACACCTTTTCAATCTCTTTACATAAAATTCCATCTTTGATGATTATACTTCCAAGATTCACCTAGTTTCTGCACTTGCATAAAAAACAACTACATACCAAGTGAAATCTTTTATATGAAGTATAAAATGACTCTAAACCATATCGTTTTAGGTGTAAAAATATCATGATAATAAGTGTAATTATACACTTATCACACCCCCACACTTAAATTTTGCCTTATCCTCAAGGTAAACACAACAAAAGTGTATAAAATAGTATTCAAGTTCGTACTTCATTTGGTAAAAGACTATTGTAGTGAGTACCACATTCCCACGTTGCATAGAGTTCAAGTAAAAGTTCGAAATTTCCCACAAATTAGTAATGTGCAATTTATATAGTCTAGTTGCATACCTTTGCTCTTACTGGAGGGCCAACCGAATTGCGTCTTCATATAATCATTATATGCTTGCTCGAATATTTCCTTCTCTTAAGCATAGTATAATGTATAAAGGAAAAAGGGAGTACACTTTGGAAAGTTTGATCTCAAGGAATTTTTAGGTAACGTAGGATGCTAAAACAATCATAGTGGTTGCATTTTATGCTCCATACCACTCTCCCATTTCTTTAGTGGTTGCATTTTATTCTCCATACCACTTTCTCTCATTTTTTTCTTTTAAAGCATATGTTTTTGAAGTACAGATTCGTACTTTGCACCCATTTTTCATTTTATGCTACTTTTTTCATTTTTCACTCATTGAATGGTTGTAGTTTCTTCTCCGTACCATTCCTCACCTTTTGCATACCTCATTGGTCATCCTCTCTTTATTTTTTTCTCAATACCCTCATCCTTTATTGATCACTTCAAAGTATTATGACTATAGTTTCCCAACACTTTAAATACACTCAATACTTATAGGACGTATTTGAGAATAGCATATAAAACTCATATTAAGAACACTACTAGATATTACTCCACTACTAACTTATTGATAGCTTTAAACTAAAACTATATAACTTATACTAATTTATATTGCATTGAAATATATTTTGAAACTTACTTAGAATGTTGCTTTTGAATGTTACTTACCACTCATTCTTGCCAAATACTAAATGTTGTGCTATAATCACTCACAATCACCGTGCGCTTAAACTCGAAACAAAAATTTTGTTCGAAATTTGCACTAACATCAAACTTGTAATACCTAACACTCACAATAACCTTGGAATATATGTTAGTATAGTATAGGTATGGATAAAGTATAAATAACACAAAATCAAGAAAATTTTTCATATTCTTCAATTTTTTTGGATTTTATCTAATGTTTTTGGATTTTTGGGATTTTATTTTTACAAATTCCCCCCCACACTAAAGAACACAATGTCCTCATTATAAGAGAACTTTATTAAAAATGAAAAACACAAAATCTAAAAACAAACAACTAGTCTAGATATTTGAAAAAGAAAAGTAAAGAAAAGAGTAAACCCGACTATTGAGAAGGTGAATCCGGAGGACTATGAGCAAATTGACAATTTTGTTTTCTAAAGAAAGATAGTAATTTTAAAGCTTCGATTTATTACTCTTCTTTAGAATTTTCATGTGTTTTTTCATTACCCCAAGTTCTGCTTGGAAATTGTCCAATTTTTGCTGCATACTCACCTTCAAATCTTTCGGAGCTTCATCTTCATCTTCTTCATCTTCTTCTTCAATCATTGGAGCCTTTCCAAGACGACGTCTAGCGGTTGGATTAGATGGGCCAACGGAAGAATCTTCATGAGTTGAGATTAGTTTCTTGGTGTGATTGGAATATGAGTAGAAAGAATAGACATCATCGTTCTCTTGAAGAAGTCCAGTATTCTTCAAGTAATTTCCATCCATATAACGAAAATACTCACCCAGTTTTTGAACATAGGGGAGATCGTTTCGCGCACCCAAGATGATGGTGGTGATAATTTAGATTGCCCCAATCTTGTTTCTCATGCTTGTAGAATTTTTCTTCATCATATCCCAAATTATATTCATGAATTCCTCTTTTTTCTTATTCTTCGCACAAGAAAGAACAAACAAATCTCCCTTTTGGACTTCGATGTTCGCTACTCGACAAAATACCAAAGTGGTAAGGTGTTCGCCACTTTTCTACTGATAAGTTTAATAATTTTTACGCAAAGAGTTTGGCTATTAATGGCGCTAAAAACTTGTTCGCGAAAAATATAGGTGTTATCAATACCTCTTATCAAATAGAAAAATGGTGATAACTGCAAGTATACAGTTACGATAGTTTTAAAAGATATCGATCCCACACGGAAGGACTAACTCTAAAGATCAAATAGGGAAAAAGGATAAAGAAAATAATATGTATTGATATTTTTGGATAGGAGGGTAAGAATGAAGAATGAGTAAATATAGGTATGAAAGATTAGAGAATCTAAATATATAGATTTTCACTACGAAATAAGGATAGTAGAGAAAGCATACAAGTTCAACAAAGATGTTACGATTCACTAAACTAATCTAATAGACTCGGTTCTAAATATTTAGATGTTAAATTATTCACCGCAGAGCAACACATTAAGTGACTTTTCTAGATCTAGCGCAAACGAGATAAGACTATTATATAAACTTGGACAACGTCAATACTATGCTTAGTACTGGTCGCTCTCACATAGCCATATTTAGGAAGTTACCATTCCAAAAATGTTAGCTCACTAAACAGCATTATATCACAGATCCAGTGATTATACACGATATTGTTAACCCCGAAACTACTCTTAAAATTAACTCCAACGCATATAACTTGATTAACATGAAAGACTTAACACCAAAAACGCATTATGACACATAGACATATCATAAACTTCGAAATAGAAAGTATAAGTAGAAAGCAAAGCAAAGTTGTAAGGTATGCAAGTGAAAGCTAAAGTTGATCAAACCGTATCCACTCTTTAACGGGAGTCGTCAATTCTTGCAATTCCTGCGTCTTCTTTGAATTCAGTCTCGGCCCATACAGAACATCCGCTAGGATGCTATTCTTTACGAATATTGAACAAACGAATATTGAAGAATGAAAGCTTTTATTGATAAGTGATTTGCAAGTACACTTATAGAACAATCGCTCGAGAATATAGAAAAATCTAGTGATCGAAACAAGGATTCGAATCACTTAAACATTTTCTCGCTAGCACTTAAGAACGTAGCGAACTCTCTATCTATACACACTATATCTCTCTCTAATTACACTCTAATATTCTCCTTTCTGGTGGTGCACCATGTGCCATGAAATTTGTGAGGTTTGGAGCCCTATTTATAGAGTTCAAAGGGTTGTGTCTATCCAAAAAAATGGTTGTGTCCATTGGTGAAAGATTGCATCTCTTCATTGTGATTGTTTGAGAGGTTTTGATATAATCCTCAAAGGATAAGCAACTTTTCATGATTGGTTGACTCTTGATAGGTGTCTGTTCGTTGGTAGTTGATGGCAGTTGATGGCGGTTTATCATGGTTATCTAGCGGTTATTAGTTAAAAAGATAATACAAGAAAACTGTCCATGTCGTGATCGTGATATACATGTCACGATCGTGAATCTTTGATTGGAAATCTTCTGATTCTAAAGTAAACAAGTCGTGACCGCGAATGATTGTCGTAACCGTGAATTGAGTTTTACTCAAAATTCTTCTTGTAACTTCACCGATCTTTGATAGCTTCGATCCTAAGCCAAATCTTTATGTTCCACGCATCTTTTTACACCTTTTACACTCTTTTTTCATTGAATTCCACTTTAGCTCATTTTACTCCGAAGATTTACCTAGTATCTGCATTTGCATCAAAAACAACTACATACCACGTGAAATCTTTTATATGAAGTATAAAAATGACTAAAACTACAGTGTTTATTGTATAAAATTTATTTGATAATAAGTGTAATTATACACTTATCAGTTATGGTTTATAAGGGAGGGACAATGAAGGAGGATAGGTGGTTTGATGTGGATGAACTAAGTAGGTTAGAAATTTTACGGGCAATTTAGGAATTGGAATATGAATTTTGTGGGGCAATTTACTACATAAAAGTAGATGGGAGCTTTATTGAATTGTGTAGTGATTTGGATGTCACTAAATATGCTACTTCTTTAACTGATGATGACCAAGTAGTAGTCTATGTGGATGCCCCTTATGATGACATGACATAGTGGATAAGGGTGAAGGAAGAATATAAGGGGGCCCACACACTTAGGGCAACCATAGAATTGGTGGCCAATATGTGTATAAAAAGAATACTTGAAGAGGAGGTGGCTTTGATCGAAAACCAAGCTGAATCTCATGATATTGAAGAATATGAAAACTCAGGCTCAAAAAGTGAGAGTGATATTGAAAAATCTACAAGTGAAGCTAATGATGCTGAGGTCATAGAAGAAGTTAATGTTGAAGGAAGTGAAGTAGAAGTTGAGGTCAGAGAAGTTAGGAAGGTGACTAACAAAGCAAGAGTGAAGATGGCAAGAAAGAAGAAAGAAGTAGCTCAAGATGAGTTAATCAAGATAGGACCGGTGGGAATAGATAAGGGGCTAGAGAGTTACATCAGATCTGGAAACTCTTACAACAGGTTATTGGCTGGAAATAATGAATATATAGACAATTCAGATGTAGATAATTTTGCATCTGATGGAGATGATGAAACTGATGAAGTTGAAGAAACTAGGAGGAGAAAGAGGAGTAGGGTTCAGTATGATCTAAAATGTAAAGAGCCTCTATGAGAGTTGGGAATGGTTTTTGAGAGTGTGAATCAATTCAGAGAAGATGTTGTGTATTATGCTATTAAGAAAGGAGTGCAAACTTATTATTAGCAAAATGAGAATTACAAAGTGAGAGTGAGGTGCTCTTTTGTGGATAAGAAAGAGAATAATAAGTGTCCTTGGCTTCTGTATGCAAGTATAAAGAAGAAGAGTGGAAATTTTGTGGTCAAGAATTACCATCCAGTTCATGTTGTGTGAGGCAGAACCAGATCAGTTACAACAATGCCCAATTTCTTGCAAACTATTTTAAGGACTTCATAACAAAAAAATCCACATTTTAAGGTGTTGATGCTGTAGGATGAGGTGAAGAGAGAACTGCAGTTGCAAACTTAAAGTATATGTGTAGAAAAAGCAAAGGTCTATAGTTATAAGTGCAATGGTTGGTGATTATAGAGAGGAGTTTAGGAGAATTTATGATTACAGAGATTGTATTCTACAGACAAACCAATGGATTAGTTGTGAAATTGATGTATATACAGAAGTGGTGGCTCTTGGGAAGCCAATAAATCATATATTTAAAGGCATGTATGTTTGTTTTTTAGCAATGAAGGAGGGCTTTAGTGAGGGTTGTCGTAAATGCATTGGGTTAGACAGATGTTTTCTCAAGGGGGTGTTTAAAGGGTAAATCTTAGCTGCTGAGGCACATTGGCTTAGCATGTAGTCCACAATGAAACTACAATCACTTGGACTTGGTTTCTTAAGCTTCTTATTAAGGACTTGAATCTACAACTGGGAGAGGGCATTACAATTGTCACAAATATGCAAAAGGTATGTTTAATATCCTTATTCTCATATATGTGATTAGAGGTTGTTGTTCTTAGTTAAATTGTGATTTTTGTTATTCTAAGTTATTGACTATTTTGGCTATTCATAGTTATTCTCATTTTTGCTATATGTTGAGTTGGTTGGAATAATTAGATTGATAGATAATTAAATTGATAGTATGCATTAGAATGAAAATTTTGGCTATTCTTAGTTATACTCATTTTTGTTATATGTTGAATTGTATTAAGAATTAGATTGATAGAGAATTATATTGACGGTATGCATTAGAGTGATAGTTTTGGCCATTCTTAGGTTGCGTTTTTGCTATTTTCTTATTTTATAGGGGCTAGAAAAGGCTATAGATGAACTGCTACCTAGAGTAGAGCATAGGGAATGTGCAAGGCATAGTTTAGCTAATTGGGCCAAAAACAGGAGAGGGATTGAGAGAATGAACTCTTTTTGAAGATGTACAAAGTCAACATTTGAGGCTGGGTTAAAGGAGAATTGAAAGACATGAGCAAGTTGGGAGATGAGATAATATGCAAGGAGTTGCTTAGGTATGACATTGAAAGATGGTGTAGGGTCTACTTCAATTTTCATATTGCTTATGATACAGTAGATAACAAATTCAGTAAGACCTTCAATTCTTGGAGTTTGCTAGTTAGGCACAAATCCATTATAAGCCTCATGGAGGAAATTAGAGTTTAAATAATGACAAGGCATACAGAGATGCTACAATTTACAAGGACTTGGATAACAGATATATCCCCCATGGCATATAGGGATTTAGAGAAGAATGTAGCTAAATCAATGTAGTGCAAAATTGATTGGACTGGGGATGAGGGATTTGAGATATCTAATGGAAAATTTTTCCATATGGTTCATTTAAACAACATTACATGTACTTGTAGGGCTTGGATGTTAAAGGGGATTCCGTACGCTCATGTTGTAGCAGCATTGCACAAAAAGGGATTACAACCAATTCAATTTGTTGATAAAAGGTATAACAAGGAGACCTTTTTAAAAACTTACAATGCATCGATCCAACCAATGCCAAATATGAATATGCTCCCTTCCAATGCCAATAACCCTCCTGTGGAACCACCACCTATGAAGCCATTACTAGGAAGATAAAAAAGAAATAGAAGAAAGCCATGTGATGAGTAGAAAAATTATGAGAAAGGATTTAAATCAGGAGTTGAGATGACATGCTCTTACTGTAAGGGTAAGAATCACAACAAAAATGGTTGTGAGAAAAGGAAAAATGTTGTTGTAACTCAAGTATAATTAGTTATATGTTGAATTTTTATATTGCTTAGTTATATGTTCAATTATTATATTGTTATATGTCATTAATTGTGGAAATTTTCAAAGGATCCAATTGCATGTCCTTCAATAAAGGATCTAGCTGTACCTAACAAAGCCACAAATGCTGGAGGAAAGAAGAGATAAGCAAAGAAAAATACCACATCACATGTATTTCAGTTTTACTCAATGCAACTGATTTGAGTTATAGTTATTGATTGAGTCACAGTTTATGCTTGGCCTTTGATTGAGTCATAGTTACCAATTTCAGTTATTATAAGTCATTAGTCATTATTTTATTTTTACTCAATGCAACTGATTTGAGTTGTTACTGACTGAGTTACAATTTATGCTTGGCCTTTGATTGAGTCATAGTTACTGATTTGAGTTGTTATAGGTCATTAGTCATTATTTCAGTTTTACTCAATGCAACTGATTTGAGTTGTTATTGATTGAGTTATAGTTTATGCTTGGCCTTTGATTTAGTCATAGTTACTGATTTGAGTTGTTATAAGTCAATTGGTCATTATTTCAAGAGTTTTAGTTATGCTTGGCCTTTGATTGATTCTTAGCTACTGATTTCAGTTGGTAATAGTCATTAGTCATTATTTCAAGAGTTTTAGTTATGCTTGGCCTTTGATTGATTCACAGTTATAGTTATTAATTGAGTCATTAGTGTTTGGCCTTTGATTGAGTTATAGTTATTGATTCATAGTTTTAGTTACAATGATTTTAAGTTGCTAAATCTGTGTTCTTTTATAGCCTTCCAAGAGAAGAAACCAGTCTACAAGTCCAGCCAAATCTTGATATGGAGTATTTATTTTTGAGTGGACTGGGTGGACATGTCAACAGGTATAATTACTTCAAAACAAACCTCTTTATTTGCCTCATTGTAAAGGACTAAGTGCACTTAGTCAATATTTGTTAATTGTCAATCTCTTTATTTGGCTCAATGTGTTAATCTATGCAGAATGGTAAACCAGAGCAAATAGGGTAATCTCAACGGGGCCAAGAAACTTGAAAAGCTCAGCAGTTGTGACAGGGGACATTGGATTCACTTCCAAGAGCCACAAATGGAGAGGCAAATCAGTTTTAACTATAATTGATTTAGTACACAAAAGGGTACAAAAACAGGTAGAGATACAAACTACTGTAGTTCATCTCAAACAAAGTCAATCTCACTCTCTTCCACCTATTGATCAACAAAAGATGAGAGCAGCTGCTAATAAAGCTAAGGCAGAAAGGATTTTAGCTGTGTTGAACCCAAGTTAATAGTACTTCACAGTACTGAGTAGTTTTGGAAATAGCAAGATGACTAGGATAGTGAAATTAATTGAATACTAAGTGTACTCTTAATTAATAAGACTAACTAGAGCTTATTCAAGGGAGAATAACTCAGTATTGTTAGATGCTTAATTAAGTGATAACTTAGAGTAGGAAAAGTTGACTGTATGCTAAGTACTACATAGTTTGGAAATTACCTTACTCAGCTCGTGCTGAGTTCCTGCTTTTACTTAATTAAAAGCACATTTCCATTTGACACGTAGAGACTTAATGACATGCACTACTAACTATATCTGTGATGGAACATAATATTCTCTTAGTATCTTTCAGGCTAAAAAGGTGCTGAAATTGAGAAAAATTTCTAGGGTCCTCACAACATCAAATGTCAGTACGGCTGTCAGAGATTCCCGCTACAGTCCAAGTAAACAGAATGTTTGTTATGCGCCACGTCTAAAGTGTCTTTGCGCGGTTCTGCCAACGTCAGCAATGTCATCCAACGGGAAGACTCCACGTTGCAATTTAGCGTGCCTCTCTCAAATCTAGATTGCTTGAAGATAAACTAGAATTTGTCAATGGAATTTTATCATGCCTCAACGTTCAAATTCCTATCTCTAAACATCTTAGAATCTGTCTCCAAAGGGAAGATTCGAAAGATCAAATAGATGAGAAATTGAAGACCAGCAATCTCGTAAAGTTTGTAACGGCTACTTCTTAGAGCTTCATAGTATAAATAGAAAATTTAAACAGACATTCAAACTTGGTGAATCATAGCGAATTTCTTAAGAGCAAACACTCTGAGCAATTTTCTACTATATCCAAAGAAATTCCACAATAAGCAATCAAGCAAACATCAATAGTCTAATCAGTTTGTAATAGAGAGAAACTTAGATTAACATTGTAAGGATTCAACTTTTCTATAAGTTGAATTCAGTTCGCATTCTTATTTAAAATCTGAGTGTCAGTTTGGGATGGGTACCCAAACTGAGTTGAGCGGTAGTTAGAAAGAAAGGTACTTTTTGTAATCACATCTACTTGTTGTGAAGGCTTCTCCGCCTATTGAAGGAACGAACCTTTAGTGGATTAAAGCTCAGAGACGGTATCCGGGGACTGGAGGTAGGTTAGGGGTTGAACTAGGATAAAATCTCAGGTGTAATCATTCTAACTCTAAGCGATTTACTTTACCAGCAATCTGCTCATTCATATCTCTCTCACTCACTTATTCGCTTGTTAACCAATCTATGCTGAGTAAGTTTTACTCAGCTAAGGATTGAAGATAAACTGTTCTAGCAAAGCTGAGCAGTTTATACAGTTTTATATTGCACTCAGCACGCATATAAAAATTGAATTTGGTGAACAAATCAGAAAAAGTTTAAAAGTAACCAAGATAAAGCATTCATCCCCCCTTTGTTATCGTTATTATCCTGTTTATAGACCAACAAGTGGTATCAGAGAAGTTGCTCATATTCTAGACTAATCATCTTGAGTAGATCCATAAATGGCATATAATAACTTCAATTCCAGTTCTTGTTAGACAGTTCTCCTCAAAGACGGAATGTCTGTTACTAGACCACCTCTCTTTGATGGTAATCACTACACATTTTGGAAAAATAGAATGAAAAGTTTCATCCAGTCACAAAGTATGCAGGCCTAGCTCATAATTCAGCTTGGTCTCAGAGTTCCCACTATTGTGAGGAATGGTGTGCGCGTTCCAATAGATCCAGAGGATTACGATGACGCTGATCTGAGGCTTCTCAAGGAGAATGCCGCAACGATTAATTACTTACAATGTGCGCTAGACTTACTAAGTTCAACAAGGTCTCAGGATGTGAAATAGCACTGGAAATCTAGAAGAAGCTAGAGATTACCTATGAGGGGACCGATAAGGTCAAAGAGTCTAAGATCAATCTCATGCTGAGAGAGTATGAGATGTTCTCAATGGGAGCTAGCGAGGGTATTCAAGGGATGAATACCAGGTTAATTAACATTGTTAATGAACTAAAGAGGCTTGGAAAGGAGTTCAACAAGGAAGAGCTTGTCAAGAAGATTCTCCGCACTCTTACAGTAGAGTGGGATTCCAAGAAGAGCGCTATTAAGGAGGCTCATAATCTTAAGACCTACAGCTATGATGAGCTGATAGGCACCTTGCTAACTCATGAGATGTCTCTGAGGAAATACTTAGATGACTCCAAAAGGAATCAGGGCAAGGAGGTCAAAGCCATTATCCTTAAAGAGGATTCATTAGATGAGTCCACTAGCTGTGACTCTCATGAGGAAATGGCCCTTCTGACTAGGCGTTTCAAATGCTTCATTAAGAAGGATGGGAAGTTTAACAACAAGAAGAAGCTTCCAAGAAAAATTAAGCTAGCCCAGTACAGGTGTGGAGCTGAGAAGGAGTACAACAAAGATATCAAGTGCTTCGGGTGTAGAGAGAAAGGCCACATCCAGTCTAGCTATCCAAAGATGAAGAATGATATGATCAAGAAGAGATTCTCCCAAAAAAATGAGGCACTTGCGGTTACTTGGAGCGACTCAGAAGAATCCTCATCATCTGATAAATAAGCTACTGATTCGGCCAATCTCTACTTGATGGTGATTAAAGATAGAGGTGAAGGCTCAGCCTACCTCTGGTAAAGATCATTCCGTTGTCAACTCTAAAGCTGAGCATGATAAAGGAAAGGGTCCTCAAATAGAGGTACACCCTGAAATTCCTTTATCTATGGAAGAGTTCACCCAGGCTCTCTTTGATGTCATGAAGTTGACTAATAAATCAATGAAAAACATCAAAGAGATAGTGAGGAGAAGTGATGATCTGGAAGATACTAATGCTTCCTTATCACTTAATATCCACTTTCTTCAAGAAAAGGCTGAGTATCAAGAGTGTTCTATCAGTAAGCTCATTAAGAAATTAGATGAGTTGATAGCTGAGATAGCGACTTTTAAAAAGAAAGAGGTTCCTCCTCCAGCTAACAATCAAACTCAGAGTAACCAAACTCACAATTTTAGGAGGAAGAATTCCTCTAAACAGAAGAGAGCGAGCTAGCCCAAACCAAAAATGGCGTGCGGTTTTTTTGGGAAAGCTGGACATGCACAGTCATGTGTAGGCATAAAAATGGTTATTATGATGAGTATGATTGGACAAAATTAAGCACTAATAACAAAGAAGGACCCATCTCGAAAGTATGGGTACCTAAGAAAACGTAATTGTTTTGCAGGTGAGCCTTAGATCCATTTATGACTCTCGAATGTGGTATTTGGATAGTTGATGCTCAAGGCATATGATAGGAGATGAAGGTCAGTTCATCTCATTAGAGCGCAAAAGAAATGGAAGTGTCAGTTTT
>CATIWQ010585385.1:0-25409 GCA_949673415.1 Euphorbia schlechtendalii
AGTCAAACTCTTGACATTGGAGTAAAGCGTATGTCATGAGATTGTTAAAGATTAGTACAAAGGAAAATATTTTATACCTATTTGTGATTTATCCTTTAAAAAAAAGGATAATGCACCCCACAACCCTACCTAAACATAAAGTTCAAGGCATTAGAGATGTTTTTTTTCAAGAATATAACTCTTTTAGAAAAATAGTGGGAGCAAAATTGAGCTTATAAGTTCAAGGTGCACAAATTCCTTGAAGGAACAAGTTAGAATTTGCATTTAGCTTCACTTGATTGGAGCTTAAGTTGCAAGGCACAAATGATCTAAGAAAGCATGTTGGTTTAATCACAAATCAAGGAAATAGTTTCCTTGAAAAGTGATTACTCTTGGCATGAGGAAGAGTTTTAGAATTCATTGAAAGGCTTTTGAATTCCTTAATGGAATTAAGCTGAAATGCAATCTATGCACCGCAATCTAGTTAGTAACTAGATTGGCTCACTTGTGAACATTTGGGTGATAGTGTGCGTTTGGAAATTTCAATAATGCTTACATGGATAATGTGAATAAGTGATTTTTTTTTGTCCAAGCATTAAATAAATGATAGTGTAAAAATGATTGGAGAAAGATTGAAAGTGATTTACTAAAGTTTTAGTAAATAATTTACGATGCTAAATTTAGGTGGAACCGTTACAGTCTGATTGGATACAAATAATCTTGACTAGATCGGTAAATATCTATATGAGATAGATCAAATCAGTTTTCATCTAAATATCAAATTCAATTTGGTTTCATCATGATAGCTGAAAGTTATAAAACGAGCTACGAGCTCTATAGAAAGTATCATTGTTAATTACGGCAGATGCTGAGTACATGGTAGCATGTGATACTACAAAGGGTGTTATAAGGAACATGATGTTCATAAGTGAGGTAGGAATGGAAAAACCATCCTAAGCTTACTTGGTGTTTTTCATGACAAAACGGGTGCCATAGCACAAGTAAAGAGATAGGTCACAGAATCCGGACATGTGTTCAGAACGTCTAAAGCTATATTATATATAAAATAATAATAATAATAATAAACCAAAGACATGTCATTACAAAGGGTTGACAAAAGAACGATCTGTAAATTGTTTGACCAAAACACCATCATGGATGGAGTTTGAAAGGTCATTACGAATTGTTAAAGATTAGGGCAATACCCGCTGTGAACAAGTTCAAGTGGGAGATTGTTGGTGTGCCCTAGTTCATTGGCATTGATTCTTAATAATTTATTATAACTTGTATTACATTTATAGTGTCATATTAATAAAGGTAATGAACTTACTACATTTATATCTTGTGCTATAATATGAGTAGGGTATCCATTGATTATAAATCATAAAACCATCCCAAGTTTATTCGGTCATGGGAATGATTAGAACTAAAGATCTATATGTTAGATGATCTATATTATGGAGTTACTATGTCTCTTGTTAAGCAGATCATGAACATGGGCACATATCGTGTACATGGGCTGGACCGATCCATGCTTAGTAGGTCTTGATTATCCTTAGACTTAATTACCACATACTAGTAACCTGGAATTGGGAAATCTATGGTATACACCTAACGGGTCCTTAATTATTTGATTACAAGCATGAGAATGCTCAGTTTATTTCATTAACATGTTATTAGTAGTGTTGTAGTTTAAGGATTTCAATTTCAATTTGAGAAATTGAAAGACATCGCGTCGACGCTGATGAAACATAATCGAGTGTGATAATTATCATGCCTTGTTCATCAGTTAGATGTAGAGAGCAAAGGATTTTGCAAGATAACTACTGGGTTCAGTATCTAGATTAGACAGCTGTATTCTATCCCAATTAGGGCTGTAATGGTTTGCTAGAATCTGCTTACAGTCTATGGGTGAAGCTTAATTCTAATATATGGACATACCCAATGGATCATGCGCTTAGAATCACTGATCCGGGATTTATTGTACATGTAATATTACAAGATGTGATGAAGAAGTGATTATTGATTAATTGATATGTCAAGTCAATTTAATTGAATAATTAAATAACTCCAATGAATTAATTTAGTTAATGGTATAATATAATATAATTTATATTATTCATTAAAGTTAAATTAAGTTGATTAAATGTATTTACATATTGCTAAATTATCTTGGAATGTGGTTCCACGCGCTAACTTGCTGACTGAAGTTGACTCAAATGCTCCTCTTTGTTGTGGTCAGAAGGTTCCTGCAAAACAACATCTGTTGCTATGGGGGACTAGCCGTGTGACCAATGTAGGATCTCTAATGGTTAAGTTAGATGGGATTTAAGAGAGGAGGTAGGGAGATTTTTTTAGTGTTTTTAGAATACGTACCTCTACGTGGTGACCCCGAAAGGTCTCTTTTATACTCTTTGAATGCCTCCTAGTCTGATCCAATGAAGTGAATCAACTAGAGTTCTAGCTTGAGTGAATCTTTATCTTGTTGATAAGATAAAGTTTATCTGAATTGGGAGTTCCAACAACTGAGTTCTCTTTGTGGACTTGAACTCTTAATTGGACTTTGTGCTCCCGAGGCATCAGGGTTGATTCAGGAGGATAAGCCGACTCAGCTTAGTAACCTCTTGGACATTTCTCTGAGATTAGGGGAAGTCTTTGTTTCTACCAAATTTAGGGTAGATACGGTCCACCTGGATGATCACCAAGGCTTCTCTCGAGGCGGATCAGATCCGCCTGGATTAGCAGGAGCATTCTTAGCCATGCTGTAGTATCTTTCACTGCTTCAGGCGGATATAAATCCACTTGGCGGGTTTTGCGTGGCATGTACGTGCCTGTCATTATTTGACCCTGTTAACAAAAGACTCCTCATCAGTGTTAGAGCTTTTTCAAGAGCTTATGCTTGGGATCCTCCTGGTCCAGGTGGAGTTATAAACACGTGTAGATCAAGGGCTGACATGTCTTGTGCGCCAAAATGAAAAGTTCACACCTTTTCTAATTTTGAATTTGAGGCATACAGCAAGCCACGCATCACGCATGGGAAAAGTGTCCCTTCATATGTCATTTCATCTTCTATATAAGGGTTTCATTTTTCTTCTCATCATTTTTGCAAACTCTTTTCTTCTCCAGTGATTTTGTGCTCTTCTTCATCAAGCTCCATCAATCATCTTTCCCTTCCTCAAGCTTCTCTAATCAAGTGTATTCTCTTATATAAGTAAGTTCCCATCTTCTATTTTGCTTTTATCTTTTATTCATTATTTGTTGCTTCTCCCCAAAAAAGATACCATGTTAGTTCTTTGCTTTATTCATTTGTTGCTATTTTGACTTGTGGGATGTTTAGATGTTAATTTCATTCTTGTTTGCCCCCCTAATTCTTCGTTAATGGTTGTTTAGTCATGCCCTGATCAATTGGTACACAAACGAATTTTGTGTTTTGTATCAGCTTTTCCCAGAATTGCTTGTTCATGTGTAGAACATTTGCTAGATCTAAAATGTCTATTCAATTGATATGAATGTTGTTTGTCCCTTCTCCTTGCTATTTAGATCTAAAATACCAATGTAGGTAATTCGAATATTGTTTGTGCCTCGTTCTAACTTAGGATTCTTTAGGATATATTCTAACTGATTAGGATTTTTAATAGGTGGTAAATACTGATTCTGCCTCGTTAACTAGTAGCCAATTTAGTAGGGATTTAGCTGAGATGAACTCCAAGTACTTCAAACCTTTGAACATAGATTATACTAACTATGTCTCAACCTCTAGGGCACCCCCTCAAATTGAAGCCATGTCTGAGTCGGATGAGAATCGAGCATCCCACAGTGCGTCCACCTCATCCACCCAATCCTCTTCTACTTCAGCCTGGGTTAAACTAGACGAAGAGATGGGTTTATTTTCTCCAGCACTACCCCGCTAAGTTGTTGGGGTTTCATCTCATACTCGTAGGATGAAGAGAGGTGTGGCTCGCCCCATGAGGCGGTATGTGGCTACCCACTCTGAGACCTTGGCTAGGGGGAAAGGAAGAGCTAGGGAGATAGTGAATAGGACACCCCGCGTTGAGCTGATTGAGTCAGTTCAGGACCCCGTTGATCTGGAGTTTGAGATGGAAGTTTTCCCTTGGCTCAAGGAATGTGAGATAGTGGTTCCCTCCAAGGAACAGTAGATCACACACCCTCTTGAGGTTTTTTTTGGTATTTACATGGACTAAATTTTATCCGAGTTTGACTACCCACTCCTGAGGGTCTATGTGAGGTTTTGAGAGCCTTCCACCTAAGTCCGACTGAAATTCATCCTAATGGCTGGATAGATTTGATAGGACATTATCTTATTTGCATAGGCTTGGAGATGCGTTTCGGCACCGAGTTCTTCAAGCGGATTGCTTCGATGAGGAAGGCTGCTAGTGAGGACTTGTATCACTTTGCTCATCGAAGAAGATTCTACAGATTCATGAACAAGGTGGATTCGGTGAAGAACTTCAAGAGCTATTTTATTTTTATTAGACAAGAGGATTGCCATCCCCAATTCCCCACCGAGTTGAACCTTTCTCCTAACTTGTCCTGCAACTTTACCAGCTTGGATGTTAGGGTAGAGGCTTTTAAGGCCCTTAGGAAAGGGATGTGGCCATGTTAGAACATTAGTTGGGTAATGGCCAAGAATATTAGGATTATTGAGCTGGGCCAGTTGGATCCCATTTATCACTTCGGGCCCCAAGTTTTTCCAAGTATTCATTTGTATTTCTTTCTTTTCAGTGTTTAATTTTCCTTCGGTTGGTGATCTTGTGCAAAAAGCCACCAAAGTGTCAAAGGGTAACAAACGCCCCACTAAACAAGTTGAGCCTGGGCTTGTTAATGCAGTTCTCAGCATACGAGGCTAAGATCCTAGCAAGTGAAAAAGGAAGCGCAAGGCTCATGCTACCGAGGAGGTTCCTGGATCCTTCGCGGAGTCGCCTCCACCTTCTAGGACTGAATAGGCTTCCCTCTAGCCTATAAGGAATTAACTTTATTATTTTTTATTTGTTTGCATGGTACTAAATCTGTTCCCATTTTAGGATGCCCACTTGGATATACTTGTTGATTCTTCTAGGCAAGTGAGTTCGGAGACTATCCGGGCAGACCTGCTATCACTTGCGGGGGAAGGAAATCCTTCCATCTATACCGCCTCAATCCAGAATGTCTTGAGGATAATTTTACCTCTTCCTACTGAGAAGGATGACGTGGTGGCCAGGTCATTACTCTAGTCATCTAAAACTTTATTTATTATGTCTACCGTGGCATTTTCCTCCTTTGCATGTCATTTGTTTTATTGATGTCATACCGGCTTTCTTAGATGGCATCTCAGGCGGCTGAGATGACTTGAAAGATCCGTGACATGGTGAGGCTCGAACGGACTCATGAGCTAACTTCTCGTGAGCTGGAGAACGTTAACAAGAAGGTTGTGGAGCTTGAGGCGGCCAAGAGCGAGATGGCTCGGTAGCTTGGGGAAGCTAACAAGAGAGTAGAGAAGGCCCGGCTCAGGATAATTTGCAGAACACCATTACGAAATATGAGGTGGAAGTTCCTAAAGTTATCTTCAACTATATCCAACCTATGCTTAATATGGCTCTTAATAGCCGTGAGTATGGCCGCCTGGTTTTTGAGGCTTGTCGGGCTCACCACCCGGATCTCCCTGAAGATCTTTTGATGGGAGTGAAGTATCCCAATGAGCCAGATGAGGAGGAGACGACCCTAGATGAGTCAGTAGAGGAGGAGCCAGAAAGGGGCGAAGATATTGACTCGGCCAATCCCCAAAATGTGGATTGAGGCGGCGTTTAGTTTCATTTTGTACTCTTTATTTTAATATTTTTGTAAGAATATTTTGGCCATTTTTTAGCGCCTTTAATACCATTTTCCTCTTCGTGTTTGTTTAAACCCTTTGAGTGTGATCCTTATTTGAATGCATTTTATCTTTATTATGCCTTCCTATTCCTTGTGCTTTGTTGATAATTTGTGCATGCCAAGCTGCCTGAACGCCTTATGTGCACTTGATTGTAGTTTATTAGGTCTTATGCTTTTTTAGCTGCCTCAATGATCCTACGTTCACCCCTTGGATGATATTTAGGTCTTATGCATTTTTTCCAGCCTCAATGCATTCATTTTTTATGCCATTCATGTAATTTTATAGGTATAATGCGTTTGAGACTCCTCAATGGCCTTGTTTTTACCATTTTTGTAATTTTATAGGTCTAATGCGTTTGAGCTACCTCAATGGCCTTGTTTTTACCATTTTTGTAATTTTATAGGTCTTCTGCTTTTGAGCCGCCTCAATGGCCTTATTTTTACCATTTTTGTAATTTTATAGGTCTTATGCTTTTGAGCTGCCTCAATGGCCTTGTTTTTACCATTTTTGTAATTTTATAGGTCTTATGCGTTTGAGCTGCCTCAATGGCCTTGTTTATTCCATTTTTGTAATTTTATACGTCTTATGCATTTGAGCAACCTCAATGGCCTTATGTTTGCCATTTTGAAATTTTATAGGTCTTATGTGTTTGAGCCGCCTAAATATTTTAAGCGCTTCTATTTTATTGTTTGTGCAATCTCAAAGTATGATCAGTACTTAAATGTGCACATTTTGTAATTAGCTATTTTTTATTGAATGAACTAAAAAAGTACATCCAAGAATTCTAAGCATCCAGTTATCTATTTCCTCTAAGGGTGCACCGCCTCGTTAAAATCTTTTTAGGAAAAAACCCAATAGGAAAAAGTCATTGAAAAGGAAAAGAGTACGACAACCTAAATCCCTCTAAGAGTCATGAGCCATGTAATATGGCTTGAGCTATGCTATGTTCCAAGTTCTTAGGACCTCCTTTCCTTCCATAGTTTGTAGTTTGTAGGTTATTGGTCCGATAACTTTTGAACTTTATAGGGGCCTTCCTAGTTTACCCCCAACTTACCTTTTCCTTCTCGTACCTGTGAGGAAGTTGCGTCTTGGAGGACCATGTTGCCTTCTTGGAGGTGGATTTCTCTGACTTTCTTGTCATAGTACTTGGCGATCCTAACTTTGTAGGCAGCCATAAGGATGCATTCTCTCTCCCTCTTCTCTTACAAATCATCAAGATGGTATTTCATGTTGATGTCATTCTCTTTCCCCATGTAGTAGGCCACTCGATCAGATGGGGGACTGATTTCGATGGGTAGAACCGCCTCGACCCCATATACCATTGAAAAAGGTGTTTCTCTAGTAGATGTGTACGGGGTCGTTCTGTATGCCCATAGCACATTAATCAACTCATCCGGCCCTTTCTTTCCATCACCCTTTTCTTTATTCCTTGATTGAGCATTTTATTTGTAATTTCTGTTTGGCCATTAGTTTGTGGGTGAGCCACTGAGCTGAAGTGGGTTTCAATCTTTAATTCCTTGTAGAAATCTTAGAACTTGCTAGATGTGAATTGCGTACCATTGTCTGAGATGATTCGGTGAGGTATTCCAAACTGCATTATGATGTTCTTTTTGAAAAAATCCAGAACTCGTTCTGGTGTGATACTGCTAAGAGCGGCCGCTTCGACCCATTTGGTAAAGTGGTCAATGAACACTAGGATCCAATTCTTTATACGCTTGCTTTAGGAAGAGGTCCCGCAATGTTGATTCCCCTTGTTGTGAATGGCCAAGTGGTTAGCAGGGGGTGCTGTATTGCATGAGGGATGTGAGATTTTTGTCATGGATTTGAAATTGATGGTAAGATTTGACGTATGTCTCTACGTCCATGTTCATAGATTCCTAATAAAAGTAAGCGAGGCTTGCCCTTCTAACTAATGTTATTGCTGCCTGGTGGGAGCCACAGTCTCCTTCATGTAGTTCTTGCAGTATATTGGCTCCTTCTTGATCCGTTATGCATTTTTCTATAAAGCTCCCCATTTAGTAAAGAAAACTGCATGGCTTTCCTTACCGTTTTGGTAACCTCGATTTTATCATCAGGTAATTTATTTGTTACAAGGTAGTCATAGATGGATTTCATCCATCCGAGATCTCGTTGCTCTATTAATAAGCTCACCTACGTTTCATTGTTTGGGTGGGTGATTACCTCATATGGGCATTTGAGGCTTTTCCACTCTTCTTTGCTTGAAGCCACCTTGGCTAATTCATTGGCCCGCTCTTTTTCTTTCTTGGGACTATGTTCAATTTTCCAGGGTACTCCTTTTGACTCTAGTATCTCTATAAGATTTCTTACCTTCAAGAGATACTTTGCCATTTCTACATCTTTTATTTCGAAGTTTCGATTAATCTGGTTTGCAACCAATCTTGAGTCACTTTTGAGTAATAATCGATCTGGTGCTATCTCTCAGGCTAGCTCTAGCCCTTTGATAACTGCCTCATATTCTACCGCATTGTTGGTTGCGGGGAAGGCTAGTTTGGCTGCGTAGGGGAATTTGATTTTTCTGGGGCCTCAACTGTATACGCCGACTCCGGCTCCTTTGTGAGAGGATGCTCTATCCAAGAAGATTTCCCATTCTTTAATTTTGATTTCTTTGGCAGGCTCGAGCCCCATGAATTGTACCATAAAGTCCTCCAAAACTTGAGCTTTCATGGAGCTTCTGCTTTCAAATCTTATGTCATGCTCCCCCAATCGGATAGCCCACTTAGCCAGTCTTCCCGATGTTTCAAGCCTTTGGAGGACTTTTTTCAGTGAGAAATTTGTCCTCAAGATAATTGTGTAGGCCTGGAAATAGGGTTTAAGCCGAGGGGAGGATGAGATCAAAGGCCAGGGCAAGTTTTTCAATCCGAGGGTATCTGAGTTCAGCGTTCCTCAGCACTTTACTAGTGTAGTAAATTGGGAATTGGTCTTGTCCTTCCTCTCAGATCAGCATTGTTCCTACCACCTCGTCTGTAGCTGCCAGGTATATATACAATGTGTCATCCGACTGGGGTGTGCTGAGGAGTGGTGGTTTTCCCAAGAATTTCTTTAGCTCTTCAAAAGCCTCTTGGTAGGGTTGATCCCATTTAAAGTCTTTATCTTTTTTTATTGTCTTGTAGAAAGGCATGCACCTTTTGGCTAAGAAAGATATAAATCTTCCCAAAGCATTGACTCTGCCATTTAATCTTTGGACTTCATTTAGGGTTTGAGGTGGTTCCATTTTCTAGGTTGGCCTCTATCTTCTCTAGGTTGGCCTCTATCCCTTGTTGGGAAATCATGAATCCCAAGAACTTGCCTCCTTTCACTCCAAATGTGCATTTTTCCGGATTGAGTTTTAAACGATACTCTTGCAATACTTTGAAAACCCTACTGATGTCTTCTGCATGTGTCGCCTCGCTTCTGCTCTTGATTATTTCTGCTTTTGCATGTTTGGAAAGGCTTCTTCCAATTTTAAGCGAGCGTTCAGGGCCAACTTTGAGCTCTTCTACCTCCTCAGCCACCTCAATTTTCTCTTTTCGATCAGTCTCAAGCTCCTCTTCTACCAGGAGTGATTCTCTGTGTAATGAGGCCACGTATTCTTCTTGAGCTACCTGGGGGTTACCAATTATTATCGCTGTCCCTTTTGTAGTTGGTATGTGAAACACCAAGTCCATTGGGGAGATAAGCATGCGGGTTTCTATTTGGAAAGGTCTACCCAATATGATATTGAAGCACACCGAGATGTCAGCGATGGTAAACTCTACTTTCCCGTGGAATTTATGTTTGAGGCTTCCCATTTCCACTTCTAATGTAACTTCTCCCAAGGATTGTATGGGTTGTCCATTAATCCCGATGAGTGGTGAACATTTGGCTCGAATTCAAGAGTGATGTACTCCCAATTTCTCAACAACTCTTTTGGTGATGATATTCACCGAACTACCAGTATCCAAAAGGATCCTTCTCACTGTGAAATTTTCTATTGTAGCTTCAATGACTATGGGGTCAGCATGCTATTTTTTCACTAACAAATTTTTCCTGAACGGCTTCAGGATTTCCACCTTGCTCTCTACATTTTTCTTTTTGCTAGATGAACATCTAGCTTTCTTTTGAGGTGACTCGAATTTTGATCCACCTGTAATCACCATTATTACTCCTTTTATTCCACCAGACTTTTTATTCGAGTCATCTTCTTTCTCATATTCGCTTCCCTCTCTCCTTTCATGCCTCTTGGTGATTCCTTTCACTGACTGGCTAAACTTATCAACTTTGATCAGCTCATGTACTATGTCAGCCAGCGATCTACAGTCATCCGTGTGATGACCTTTAACTCTGTGATAATCGCAGTATTTGTTCAAATCAGGTCCCAAGGAGACTTCGTCAGGGATTTTAGGGAAACAAATGTTTTTTCTCTCCAGGGTCTTTTTGATAGCTACTAGTATCTATCTCAATGATGCATTTAGCCTAGGACGATCTTCTTCAAGATATCCACCTCGACTAGATCCACCTTGATTTTTTCACCTTCTATCTTCAAATCTAGGTCTGTCCTCTCTCTTTGTTTCCCTGCCCCAACCTTCTTTCCTTCGATTGAAATTTATTTCATCTGCTGGAATTAAATCTTTGGTCATACCAATCATTTGTTGGAGGCTTTTGGGATGCCTGGTGAGGATTGCGTTCCTGAGATCTCGACTTTGTGTGCCTTTCAACATTGCCTCTTTAGCGGTGCTGAAATCCAAGTCCCGTACATCCAGGCAGGCTTCGTTGAAGTGATTGTAGTAATCATAGAGGCTTTCCTCTAGGCTTGGCACAATTTCATGTAGGCTCCTTATTACCAATCCAATCGGTGTGGAGCCCAAAAAATGTTTGCAAAATGTATCACTAAGTTTATCCCAGCTCCCAATGGAGTTAAGGGGCAGAGAGGTGAACCATCAGGCCGCAGGTCCACCCAATGTGGCTGAAAAGTATCGGCATATATATGCTTCATTTGCTCTTGCCATTTACATTCGATTCTTAAAGTCAGCTGTGTGATAATTTGGTTCATCTTTTCTAGTATATTTGTCAAAAGTAGGTATGTAGATGAGTCTGGGAAAGGTCTGGTCGAGGATGTTTTTCTTGAATGGAGAGAAATTGGTTCTCGATATTACCTCTTGATACGGGACAACCAACTACGTGAAAACCTTCTTAGCTTTCTTTTCAAACTCTGGATCATCTTCCTCTTTGCTTTCCAGCTCGATAGCCATCTTTAAATTTCTTGCCTTTGGGATCGATTCAGGCTACTTGCCTGTCCCTAGCCCTTGGATGGCGGCCATCATTGGCCCTATATCTCCAGGCAGAATCTATCCATTTTTCATTGTAGATATCAACCCTTGAAGCAATGATAGTTGAGTTGTCTGTCCGATTGTCTAACTGGATGAGTTCTGTCTCATGGGTTGCGAGGTCATGGCCTCCGAAGTTACTAAAAATGGGACAGAGGTGATTTGGGGTTCGGTGTGAGGGATGGTGGATGTGAAAGGTGGCTGGGTGATGTTGTATAGGCGAGGTGACATATATCCCTGTGACACTCTGTCAAAATCATCGATCAAATTACGAGGTGGCATAGTGTCCCATTTGGATATGATAAAACTAGCTTTGCTCAAGTTACCATATATCACACTAGAGGATATATATGTCTCAACGATTGATTTTCGATATGCCTCTATCTCCTCCGGAGTGATTTTGTATTTTTATTGCAACTAGAGGAGTGGGTTGTCTCCTCCGAAGAGTCCATCACCATGGGGGCGTTCACCAGTCTTAGGTGGTGGTGCTCCTGTGATAGTTATCCCCGTGGTTGGGGGATGATTGCTAGTTCCATCACGAGCCATTTGAGATTGACTAATAACTGAACTTTTCTGATTACCAGAATGTTCATGTGAACTGAGATTCTCACCTGAGCTAGTAAATTCAGTCCACGCTCACCATACCAATGTTAAATTAGCTTGGAATGTGGTTCCACTTGCTAACTTGCTGACTGAAGTTGACTCCAATGCTCTTCTTTATTGTGGTCTGAAGGTTCCTGCAAAACAACAACCGTTGCTATGGGGGACTAGCCGTGTGACTGGCATAGCCTCTCCGATGCTTAAGCTAGATAGGATTCAAGAGAGGAGGCAGGGAGTTTTTTTAGTGTTTTTAGAATACGTACCTCTATCCCAAAGGGACTCTTTTATACTCTTTGAACACCTCCTAGTCTGATCCAATAAAGTGAATCAACTAGAGATCTAGCTTGAGTGAATCTTTATCTTGTTGATAAGATAAAGTTTATCTAAATTGGGAATTCCAACTACTGAGGTCTCTTTGTGGACTTGAACTCTTAATTGGACTCTGTCCTTCCGAGGCATAGGGGGTCAGTTTAGGCGGACAAGCCGACTCAGCTTAGTGACCGCTTAGACATTTCTATGAGATTGGGAGAAGACTTGGTTTCTTCCAAATTTGGGGCGGATACGATCCGTCTAGATGATCACCGAGGCTTCTCTCGAGGTAGATGAGATCCGCCTGGATTTGCAGGAAGCATTCCTAGCCTTGCTGTAATATCTTTCACTGCTTCAGGCGCATGGGGGTTTTACGTGGCATGCATGTGCATGTCATTATTTGACCCTGTTAACACATATGGTATTTGTTTAATTGATAATCAAATAAGTTTACATGTGATAAAATTTAATTGAATAAATTTATTCAATAAAATTTGCATACTAAAATAATTTGTTAACTCTTTAGTTAATTAAATTAAACTTGGTGGTTTAATTATTAAATTAAGTTTCTATTGGGTCAAATTTATAATTAAATTAAACCTAATTCTAATTAACTAATTAGAATTAAATAAAATAAAAATAAAACAAAATAAAAACCCTAATCCTATATAAAAGAAACGTGTATAGTAGCCTAAAGATGGGGAGCAGCCGCATACACGTTTGATAGGTTGAAGAATCAAGGTTCTTGAAGTGTTCTTTGTTTTTTGTTCGTCTTCTTCGGCTAGCATCGGTTCTGATTCGAGAGGGTTCATGCATGTGATCTTGGAGGGCTTTCATTTTGAAAGTCTCATCTACATCAACTCCTTCCAGAGACATTCGTTGTGAGTTTTATATGCTTTAATCTCATGATTTTTAAATTTCATTGTATGGTATTCGATAAAAGATCCTTGTGGATTTGAGATTTTCAATCGATTCCGCCTTTGTGATTGATTTTTGGTGACAAATCCCATCAAGTATGGAAAGAAATTTTCAAAATGAAAAGCCAAGAAATAATAAAGCAAAGACATCAAATACTTTGACCGTGGAGAAAAGTGACACATTCAGTCTAAGTGCTCTAAATGAAAGAAAGATAAATACAAGAAGTTTAGTGAAAAGGGAGAAGCACATGCTGCCACTTGGAGAAATTATAACTCTTAATACTATTGTTCAAATGAATATGTAACTTATTTTGACAACAACCATTGATGATAAGCCCAATTACAATTTAACATCCACTTCAAATTCTAAAGGCAATGGTGACCAAAATCTTGATGAAGAAAATGAGGAAAACACTATCGAGGTAATTACTCAACCTTCTTTGTCATTGATAAAATCACTGAGTTACTCTATGATGTAATTAAGCTAACCAAAAAGTCAGGTAAATTTTAGACATGATGTATACCCTAGAGGCAATTAGGGTGATATATCTTTATTAGCTATATTGTACAAACAGTTTTCAGATTATTCTTATCTGTAATAAAGGAATCTTTGTTGATTATCAATGTTTATTTAAATTATGTATCTCACTGATATCATATATTGTATGTATATATATATATATATGTGTGTGTGTGTGTGTGTGTTATTATGTATATGCTCATTGATAAGACAAAGTCAATGACTACTTCATAGCATGAAAAGTGCGAGGACATAGTGGGAGTTATGTGGTGTGAGAACTGCACACATGTATTACTATGAATAGTCTAAATATCCCTAGTTATAGTTTCATTGAGATTGGACATTAATGAATTGGACAGAAAAACATGTGTAGGCTTACTCCTTGGATTAGATCCAAGCAACTGCTCTCACGAGCTGAAGGTGGTACCTAGTTAACACATGAATGTATTCGAGTAATACATTACAGATTGCTATACGACAAACACTAGGAAATAACTATATCCATGTGTTGGTGTCATGTCTTATTGCATTATTAGTACAAGTATCCTCAGACCTGATATACTGGTTACCTTGTGTAGGAGTTGTTATACATTGGGTCATTCTTCTTTATACCCTAGTGATCAGGATGATATGGGTGATTATGGGTATAGTGATCATCACTAGTTGGTAAGTTGAGTAGTCAAGATGGGATCCATCGCTCCTTATATTGTAATATAATGGGAGTTGTACCTTAAGGTCTCTTGTTGAAGAAACACACTCATAAACCTCTTATCACAGTATAAGATTGATAGAACAGGATTTTAGTCAATCTTGATACATTATGACAAGTGGTGTTCTTCGTGAACAAGTCTAACTCTAAGATAGCTATGGCTATTACATAAGCTGACACTTAATCCAAATAAGTTAGATGGTATTTAACTCAATGGAAGTAGTGTATTGTATTGGGTTACTATTGTAGAATCGGATCAAGTCATAAGTACGTGACTTTCTAAGTATCGGGGGGATCAAATGCCTTTGCTAGGAAGCCCATTTGATCGTCTATAGTTATCAAGTTCCATATCAATCTAGAACACTAAGCCTAAAGGTTCCCGAATGGGAAGCCAAGCTTAATTTAACCTACAGCGGCTCCATACTTTGGGATCCTATGAGGTCACACACTTTGGGTCATTGCTGCACTAAGTAAAGAACTTATAAACTGGGTCTATGCCGAGAATGTTAAGAAGGTCAAAATCTATGCAAAGTTGGAGCTCCATGAGGTAACCCATGTGGGATGGGAACATTGCTGAACGAAGGGAGCTTTTTGCTCCCCTCCCATTATAAATAGTGCTACTCTCCCCTCCTTTCAACTCACTTCAGCCAAACCTTCCTCTTGAGTTTTGACATCTTTCTTCGCGAGCTTTTTTGCGAGATCTTCCATGAATTTCTCCACTACTGCAAGAATTGTTTTGAAGGCCCATTCGTATTTTTAAGAGAGCCTTCTAAGTTATATTTTCAGGATGGTCTTCGAGTGGTCTAACAGCTACTGTCTACCAACAAGTTCTTCCTCAATGGAGGTTTCGATCGCTTAGATCCGTGTGGATCAATCATAGAGGTTGTCCTAATTTGGAGGCTATTGCTAACAGAGTGTTGTCCATTTGTTCTAAGGGAGCGCCACACCATAGGGAAGGCACACATCAACTGGTAATGTTATTAACTTAGATGCTAGGTTTCTTTTATTAAGTTTTATAAACCTATGAGCATATATAGAATGTTTTAAATTAGATTATATCAATCATGACATGCTTAGGAGATCCTTTAGGGTTAATTTTAAGTTTTGAAATTCTCCCTTGCAAGTTTGCATGTTCAATTACTTTCTTAATTAACTAGCAGTAAAAGCATCAAATAAATAGTGAGGAGATGTGTGGATTTGGAAGACTTAAGCTTCATTATCCCTTAATATTTGCTAACTTTTAGAAAAGGCAGAGTATCATAACAATCATGACATCATTCTCTATAAGAAATTAGAATAGCTCAATGATAAGGTAACAACTTTGGAAAAGGTACGAGATCCTCCTCCAGCTAAAATTACTACTTTAAATAAACACTCACATAATTCTGGTAAGAAATATACCAAAAAGAAGAAAGTGAGAAGGCCTGAAACAAAATCGATGTGTGGATTTGTGGAAAGGATGACTTCTCACAACATTATGTAAACTTAAAATGGTTATTATGACTGGACTAAAGTAAACATCACTAGCAAGGGATGACCCGGCTAAAAAGGCATGGGTACCTAAGAAAACTTTATTATTTCATAGGTGAGTCTGAGATCCGTTGGTGGCACAAGAATGTGGTATTTTCATAGCGGTTGCTCGAGGAATATGACTGGTGATGAAAAGTAGTTCATCACATCGAAAAAATGAGAAATGTAAGTGTCACTTTTACCGACCACCAAACACGCAAGATAATGGGAAATGGCATAACTAGAGTTTACCCTTCAATTTAAGATGTATCCCTTGTCAAAGGCCTAAAATTTTACATACTGAGTGATTCTAAATTGTACAATGAAGGCATAAGAGTTACTTTTCACTCAGCTCGATATTTGGTGATTGATATCAAAACTAATTCAAAGATTCTCTATGCTCCTAAAATCAATAATGTCTATATGATTGATTTATTTCTTGAACCAAGCAATGTTTTCTTGGTTTCTAAAGGTTAAAATTTGTGGTTATGGCATAGGGGACTTGGCCATATTCACATGAAGAATATATCACCTTCTCAAAACTAATGGTTATGGCGTAGGGGACTTGGCCATATTCACATGAAGAATATATCAAAACTAGTGAAGACAGAATTAATCAATGGTGTTCCTTCCATTAGTTTTGAGAAGGATAAGCAATGCTTAGCTTTTCAATCTGGAAAGTAGTTTTAGAAATCATTCAAATCTCTAAAACTAATCACAATTATGAATGAAACCTTTAAGTTATTTTTAACTCTGTTTAATCGGATTATGAATGAACAAATGAAGGAGAATCATCAAGATTATAAAAAACCATGGAAGAGAGTTTGAAAATATGTTCGTTGAATAATATTATTCAATGTATAAAACTTATCACAATTTCTGAGCTCTTTACACACCACAACAAAATGGAATTATAGAAAAGAAGAACACAACTATTATTGAGATGGTTATATTGATGATGAGTGAAAGCAACTTACTAAAGTACTTTTATGGAGAAGTTGTTGACTCTATCTTTTATATTCTTAATAGGGTACTAATCCATCCTATTGTGGATAAAACACCTTATGAGCTTTGAAGGGGTGTAAGCCAAAAGTTGGGCATCTTAGATTCTTTGGATTCATGTGTGCTTTATTCTTAACATTAAGGAATAGTTAGACAAATTTGACCCTGAAGTTTAAGAAGGAATCTTTGTGGGTTACTCAACAACTAGCATAACATATAGAGTCTATGTAAACAGGACTGATCTTGCTGAAGAATCTATGCATGTAGATTTTGATGAAGGTCACCCTACAAATAGATAATGATAAGAATTGATAACGATGATGATGATGATGAAGTAGTGAACATACTTGAGATATCTAACTCAGAGCTAACAGAAAATTATGATATAGAAGAATTAGTTGCTAACCAAGATCAATCTATCAGTATTGATGAAGTTAATCAACCTTAGTAGTAACCTATATTGAAGATTCAAAAACCTTAACTAGATATATTAAGAGAAGTTAGAGTCCTGAAGAATCATCCAACTAGCAGGATTATTAACAATATTCAAAATCCAATTAGAACACATGGCTAACTCAACAAGATGATGAGTCTTTCATTCTTTTTTCCCTTCTAGAACTAAAGAAATTTGAAGTTGCAGAATTCAATGAAAATTGGATGATCACAATGCAAGAAGAGATGGAGCATATTCAAAAGAAATGAAGTTTGGGAATTGGTTTAGAAACCTAATAGGAAATCAATTATTTATACCAAATGGGTATTCAAGAACAAGTTTGATGAATTTGGAATGTTGTTCGCAACAAAGCTAGATTAATTGCTCAAGGCTACAATCAGGAAGAAGGAATTGATTTTGGTGATACATTTACACTTGTAGCTCATAGTGAAGCTATCATAATCCTTTATGATTTTTCATCACATATGAATTATGAATTATTTCATTAAAAGTGTCATTTTTAATGGGCTTATTCAAGAAGAAGTTTATGGGCACCAACCCCTAGTTTTGAAGATCCAAATTTTCAAGATCATGTTTATAAATTGAAGAAAGCATTATATGGTCTGAAGCAGGCACCTCGTTCTTGGTATGAGAGACTAACTAACTTTTTACTGAGGAAAGGATATGTCAGGGGTAGAGTAGATACAACTTTGTTTATCAATCCCAAGAAGAATGATGTGTTGCTAGTTCAAATATATGTTGATGATATCATATTTAAAGTAGTTGATGAAGGCTTATGCAAATTAAAGAAAGCATTATATGGTCTGAAGCAGGTGTCTTGTGTTTGGTATGAGAGATTGACTAACATTTTACTCATGAACAAAGGGTATGTCAGAAGCAGATAAGATAAAACTGTGTTTATTAAGTGCAAGAAGAATGATGTGTTGCTAGTTCAAATATATGTTGATGATATCATATTTCGGGCAACTAATGAAGGCTTATGCAAGGAGTTCAACATGTAGATGAAGAGCTAGTTTGAAATGTCAATGATGGGAGAGTTGAATATTTTTCTTAGATTGAAAATCAAGTAGAGTGAAGATGGAATCTTTTGTCAATCAATAAAAGTATGCCAAGGAATTGATGAAAAACTTTAACATAGACAAGTAAATGAACATCTCAATCCCCATGACAACAAACATAATTTTAAGTAAAGAATAAGATGGAAAACTCGTAGATAGTAAGCCCTATAGAGGTATTATTAGATCCTTACTTTATTTAACTACAAGTAGGTTTAATATTCAATACTATGTATGTTATTATGCTCGTTATCAAGCTGACCCTAAAGAATCTCACTGTTAAGAGAATTCTCTAGTACATGTAAAGTTTTGTTAATGCAGGTTTATGGTATCCCAACAATGTTGATTTCTCAAGGTATATACCATGTTGACTATGGAAGAGATAAGATCAAAAGGAAAAGCACCATAGGTGGATGTCTTTTTCTAAGAGATTGTCTTGTTACATGGTACAACAAAAACCAAACTCTACTAGGTTTGTTGAAGTTGAGTATATGGCTTCTAAAAGTTCTATAGCACAACTGCTATGGGTTAAGAACATTTTGATGATTATGGTATAAAATCTAAATTCCTCGATATCATGTGTGACAATAAGAGTCCAATTGAGCTATCAAAAAGTCCAATTCAACATAGCAGGATGAAGCATGCTAATATAAGAAATTACTTTGTAAGAGATCATGTGATAAAAGGAGATGTGAAATTGATTTATGTTCCTAACGAAGAGTAGCAAGAAAATATCTTCACAAAACCTCTTATCATGGATAAGTTCAAAATTATGAGACGACTAATTGGGATGTCAAATTCAATTTAGCATTTAAGGAAAAAAATGTCATTCATTCTTATTAAAGTAGACTTAAATAAACAATGTGACAAGTATCTTAGTCACTTGTTTTATTAAAATGCCATAATTTTAATACTGTTTAGTTATTATCTAAAGTTTTAAAAAAAATTAAATGTCCTCTTTAGCATGTTTTATATTCAAGTTTAAACACAATGGTTAGCACTAGTATAGTAAGTCGGTTAAAACTTAGTGCTAATCTCACTATTGTTTTTTTATCTTGCATTGCCAATACAACACGTAGCAGAGAGAAGTTTAAGTCTATAATAAGAGTCTTTGCATATTAGAGAGAGTCACTTGTAATCTTTAAATTCAAAGCATTTTCTATCATTGAAACACTAAATCCCCATATTTCTTCCGCTTTCATATTAAAAAATCAATGGCTTCTTAATAATCAAACATCTTAGGAATTACTCTATAGAAGAGAGCAATCAAGTCAATTGTAGTTAACATGGAGAACAGAGAGAGACTAATTCTTGATAAAGGAACCACAGTTGTTTGAGAGTCTTATGGAATAAGTTGAAGATGGAAGTTAGCAACCATACTTCCATTAATGTGGCTAAAGTTACCATCGATAAAGATTTAAGAAGATGGATGAATTAACAATGCTTTAGAGTTTTGTTTAACCTACCATGCCCTCCAATCTCATAAATGATAAAGCAATTTTATCCCTATATGTATACAATAGAAGGAATTCTTGATGTGCTTGTGACATTTGTCAATCAAAAGTATATCATTGTAACTTCTAAGTTAGCTAATCTTCTTGGTGTGAAGTTGAATGATACTAAGATGAGAAGAGTGGGACATAAAGAACTGGTAACTATCCCAAAAATTTTGAGCTTCTAAAGGACTACCTTATTGGGGAGATCATGGCTAGTGAGATGTCTTGGAAAGGGAAGGCTTCCCACAAGTTGATTACAAAATCGCTTGCTCCTAAATTGGATCACCTTCTAGTTGCTCCAAGTTTGAAAGATGCCTAATCTACCACATTGTTGAAGGGAAGAAAATAAATTGGTTAGTTCTGATCATAAAATACATGCATAAGGTAACCAATCATATCTCTTATGGATTCTGATTTCCAAAATTATTTTTACATATGTATTGGATTTGAAGGATTTAGAGAAGAAGTATACTTCAATCTGAACTATATTAATTAAAATGAGAGACTTCATGAAGTTGAAGCACGGTCAGTAACCATTTCCTTATAAGAAGGCTGGTGAGGGAGTAAAGAATAAGAAGAAAAAGTAGTATTAGAATTTGATGTCATATTATTTGATGATGTGTAACTTGAAGATGAGGATCACGAGTTTGAGGCTGCTCTTAGGATGGCTCTAATATGTGATAGAATTACTATTGACTTTGATGATGATTTTCCTATTGTGAAAGTTCTTACACCCAAGAAGTGAGTAAGGGATGCTAGCTCATCATAGGCAAATGTGTGTGCTCTTAAGAAGGAGAAACTAGGAAATAAATTGTAATTAAAGATGAGGGGAGGTCAGTAGAGTGAGAGTGATGTTGTGGAAGCTATAAAGAATCAAAGACTAGAAGAGGATCTCACTCATAATGAGTAGGAAGTCACTATAGAGCATTATGATGCTCTCAAGTTTGAGCTAGTGAAGTGGGAAGAGACGCACCAAAGGAAAGAAGTTTAGTGAAGGAAGTAGTGTAGCATGAGTAGCTAAAACTGCTGAGGATAACATAAATGCCTCAATTCAACAAGAAAGTTTGGCCAACAAAGTAGAAAGAGCTGAGGCCACCAATTCAGTTGAGAAATGAGAAAGTATTGTTAAGAAACTAGAAGTAGCTCAGTTCGTTGAGTTACCAAAGGACACTCAAACTGAGACTATCAAGGATCATCCATAATTAATATTTCTCCACTACCATCACCCTCTTAGGTAAAGACTTCACCTACCTCTCATTTTTCACATTTTTTTACTCCTACCCACTCTCCACCATCAAACACACTTACAAATATTGAACCTTTTATTCAAGACTAAATAACCACTTCTAACCCATCTCTCTCTCCTAACCAAAATAACCGTTCTTCATCTTCATAACCTTCACCCAATGTAAAAGACTTCACTAAATCCTAAGAATTCTTCTCTTGTACAAAATCCCAATCCTTCACCAAATGTAAAAACTGACAAAAATCCCCCTTCCATTTCTTCTCAACTTACATTAACCTTAGTTGATCTAAGGAAATTAACTAAGAACTACGCTTAGTAGAGTCATTAAGTTGCGAACTTCGCTTAGCCAAACCTCTATGATGTGAACTACATACATTAAGTGGGTGTAGTGATGGAAGAGGAAAATATTCTAGTTAATTCCCCACGAATTACAACTCAACACATTGAAGAGCTTAGCTTTGATTGTGATAATGAGTATGATGAGGAAGCAATGAATCTTCAATTGAGAAAGATTGCAAAAAAGCACAATAATCTCTCAAAATTAATGTCGAACTTGATGTTGTCATAGTTAAGGCTCTGATAGTAGATGAATTGATGGAGAAGGTTACTTACCCGTGTCTTCCCATTCTTATGTTTGATGAGTCCACACAACTATTTTAAAAGTCTTCGCCTAGGTCCACCTAGGTGCTATTTTGAGGGTCATCGCCCGACTACGCCTAGTGCCTAAACCTGAAAGCTTACATAATAAGATAAATATCAATAAAATAACCTAAAAGAATCAATAAAATATATTTTAAATAATAAAAGACATAAAATAAATCCTAGGTCAACATGTAGAATTGAAAAAGAATTCATGAGAAGAAGAAACTCTATGAACTCAAAGGCTTATCCTTTCAGTGCGAATTCATTTCGACAAATCCATTAGATCTCCGAGAGCATTCCTTGTTCATTTTTTATCTATAATGTTTTGTAAAAAGAAATTGATTTTAAAAACAAATAAATTCGGAATCAAAATTTGATTTTAATCCGAAAATAGATTGAAAAGAATTTTTAAAAGATGAAAAGCAATGTCATTGTAAAAAATACCAGAGTGATTACATTTATTTTTTGTTAACATTTTTCATGTTCTTTCCACTAAAAAATCCCTACTATTTATAGGGGAAAATCCCAGATTTTCATGAGTTTATCGGGTTTGCTGGCGAACTCAACCCTTCACCGGTGAAGGCTGGCTGGCCAAGCCAACAAAGCATGCTTCGTCGGCTTAATGCTGGCAAAGCTGGCTTCGCCTGCATAGCTTTGCTGGCCAAGCAAGCATTGGCTTCGAGTCGGTTCATTTTTTCATTTTTTTCTTTTATTTCTTTTTTTATATATATTTTGAATTAATTTTCTATTAATTAACTAAAACTCTTTTTAAGTGTTAAATTAATTAATTTATTGTTAAGCCTTAAATTAAATATTTTTATGGTCCTTAGTATTTGTTTAAGCCCCCAAAATATTATTTGGTGATGAGCAGAGCTCCCATTTGATGATTACTGGATAATCAAAACTTAGTGAGATTCAAGGATTTGATCTCGAAAAGCTATCATCATCAAACGTGCGAGCTGGTACAAATCTTATACTCAAAGCTTCCCCTTGTGAGATCACTACTAGTTATAGCCAATATGATCACATGAAATGGAGTGGAGGGATCAAGAGAATACTTGAACGGTGTGGTTGGTAACTTTAATCCTCGATTGGTGATGATGGATGCTCCTTGTGGGCGAATTGACCGTTCCTTATATTAGAAAATTTTTTCTTTATTAGGAAAATGTTTCTTCTTTTAGTTGAAATCATTGCATGCCCCTTGTGAGTTGATCTTCAGTTAATTTTGGGCATTGCAACTGCTGGGTTAGGGTGCCTGAATCTATTTCAAAGGCAACCCATGGAAGATTTGATAAAATGTCCACTTATTTCTAATGACAAGTTAGAGAAAAATATAATATAAATATATTTCATAATATAATGTTTTAATTATTTGATTGAGTTTATGTGAAGCAAAATATTTTTACCCCTTCAATCAAAATTTAAAACATGATAAAATAATAAATTTAATGAATTAAAAGAATTTTGGGGGAGTCCCGTAGACCGCTCTTTTATGTTAGGAAGCTTTTTTGCTTGAACCGACTTTAGGCTCGAGTGGGTCATCGTCCTTTCTAATGTTTGCAGGTTCCTCAAGTGGAGGTGGAGTTTCTTGTTTACCGGGATGGTATTTCCCATGTTTGGCATCGTCTTTACCTATAAGTGATATGATGTGTATGTAATATATGCATGATTTTATGCATGGACAATATTTATCACATGATGTATGTTCGTCTATTGCAGGTGTTGTGTAATTCATTCATTGAAGAGCCTTCTCTTCTACTGGTGTATGGGTGCCCTCGGGATTCATCTCATTGGGCATTCCATGGATGACTCCTTTAGAGTGGCGATCAATAGGTTTAATAAATCAGATTTGAGTTCAGAGCTTGGACCTGGTTTGACCCGAAACCATGTTGATGATGCTCATTTTGAAAATTTGGAAGCCTTTTTGCCTGAAGTGTTGCGAGGGAAAAGATAAGCCATTTGTCCTAAGTTCGGAAGGTGATAAATGATGCATTGTGCCATTTTAAGGATGAGATGATGAATTTGATATTTCTTTGGTTGTAATTTTTGCATAGATCGCCTTTATAGGTTTTCAATCTATCGAACCTTGTCTTAATTTTTACCTAGACCACCCTTTCAGGTTTTCAATCTAGTAGACTCATTTTTTCTTTTCCTTTTTTATTTTAATTGAACCATAATGTGATGGGATGTTTACTTGCGATATTCTACCGTTAGCATGCAAGCAATGAAGATAAACATATGCATTGAGATTCAGCATAAATGATAATTCATTAATGAACTTAATGCTGGTTTATCAAGAAAGTAATTGAACATGCAACGTTGCAAGGTAGAATTTCAAAACTTAAAATTAACCTTAAAGGATCTCCTATGCATGCCATGATTGATATAATCTAAGTTGAAACGTTCCATAGATGCTAATAGGTTTATTAAACTTATAAAAGAAACCTAGCATCTAAGTTAAGAGCATTACTAGTTGATGTGTGGTTCTCTCTATTTTGGATGCGAAATTCCCTTAGAGCAATTCAGAAGAACTTCATTGGCACTAGCCTCAAAACTAGGATAGCCTCTATGATTGATCCACACGGATCTTCACTGACCAAAACCTCCGTTGAGGTAAAACCCGTTGGTAGTTAGCAGCTGCTGGACCGCTCGAAGGCCAACTCGAAAATATTAACTAAGAAGGCTAACTTCAAAATTGAAAGAGCATTCTAAAGAATTTTTTATCACTTGGAGAAACTGTTGGAGGATCTTGCAAAATCTCATGAGGAAAAGATGTCAAACTTAGAGAGAAAAGCTAAGCTGAAGTGATACATTTTGTAAATTGTAACTAATTAAGATATATCGCCCTAATTGCCTCTAGGGTATACATCATGTCTAATAATCTCCCACTTGCACTATAGCCAATTGCCCATGAGCTTCATGCGATACTCATTAAAATGTTGGTTATGCTTAACCTGAGTCAATGGCTTTGTTAGCCCATCTGCTAGATTCTGATCCATTGGGATGTATTCTAAGCTTATATCTTTTCTAGCTTCTATCTCCTGAATGAGATGGTATTTTCTAAGTACATGTCCATTTCTCTAATGAGACTGTGATTCATTTGCCTGAGCAATAGCCCCATCGTTATTGGATTTACAATAATAGATACCACACCAAGATTACCAATAAATCCCTTTAACTAGATAGCTTGCTTAGTTGCTTCTGAAGCAGCTATTTACTAAAATTCTATGGTTGAATTAGCAGTCGTATCATGTTTGAAACATTTCCAAACAACTGCCCCTCCATTTAACATAAACACATATCCTGATTGGGACTTATAATCGACCTTGTCTGATTGAAAACTCAGTCCGGTGCATCCTTTCACAGAGAGATCAACTTCTCAATATACCAAAAATATATCCTTAGTCCTATGTAAGTACTTAAGGATAGTTTTAACGGCTATTCGCCACTTTTCTACTGATAAGTTTAGTAACTTTTACGCAAAGAGTTTGGCTAAATATCAACAGCACCAAAAACTTGTTCACAAAAAATATAGGTGTTATCAATACCTCTTATCAAATAGAAAAATGATGATAACTGCAAGTATACAGTTGCGATGTAGTTTTAAAAGATATCGATCCCATAGGGAAGGTCTAGTTCAGAAATCGAAAAGAAAAAGATGCGAAGGTTTTTTAAAATAATTTTGAAGATAGATTTGGTGAAAGTTGAAAAGATATGCAAATAAAAAGAGTATAGTAGATATGCCTTTCCTAAAAACTAGTTTGGAAATATGAGAATGCAAAGACTCAAAGACAAGACA
>CATIWQ010585487.1:0-11186 GCA_949673415.1 Euphorbia schlechtendalii
CCACATGCGCAATTTCTTTTTGTTTCTTTCTTTTTTTCTCTTTAATCTTTGGATCATGTAATTAGGGTTTGATGTTAGCCCCGGTTGAATTTGTAATCTTTGATTTGTTTTTCTCAATTACATAATAAAGAATTATTCATCATCTCCTTTTCTTTTCTGTTTCAACTTTAATTTTACATCATTCATGTCATTGTTCAAAATCAATGATTTTCTCTTATGGAAATTCACCAAATCATTTAATTAGGGTTTATTGTTAATCATCGATTCAATTGTAATCTTTAATTGTTTTTTAGTGACAAATTAAATTATCAAACATCATCTCTTTTTCTTCCTTTGATTTTCTTCTCAAAAGTTTTTCCTAGAACATATGTTTTATATGGAAAAGCACAATCTAATCTAGCTACGAGGGATTTCAATAAATCTTTCAAGATCTTGAGTTCAAGCCCTAATTCATGAATTAGGTTCAATCAGTCAATTATTTCTTAAATTCAATAAGAGTTTATATAAAACCAGTTGTAAACTAATTCATATTAAGAAATAGGATGATGTATTATTTGTTTTCGATTATCATTATTAAAAAAATTTTATATAACTAATAATTAATGAATACTGTACCATCAACATATAGAATTGATTAACAAATTTTTAGTTATGTAAACAAGTTATTCTGATTTATTTCAAAAGAAAATTTTTGAAAAATATTAAGATGAATATCATTTCTTTATTTTCACAAATAAGTTGAACTTTACCTAATATACATAAAATGGAATGAGTCAATTAATTTTGTTTAATAACAGTATTCTACCTCATTAAAATCACAAAGACAAATTAAAAAAAAGTTGTGAGAGATTAATGTAACTTGTCCGCATGAGATTCACAACTCGACACTGACGAGTAAGCTCCTTTGAGGTGTTAATTATTATCCATGCCAAGGTGGTGCTCTCCTATTGTAACCAACCAAACCATTTGTGTTTGATATCACATCGTTTTTCATGTAACTTTTGAAATTGATTATATTATTTAATAGCGAATATGTTGGGTAACAATTAGTCTTCTGTTTGATCAGTTTACCAATTTTCATTCGTTAATAGTATAATTTGATTTTGTTAAAATTTGGAGTATTTATAACATTATTTGTTATATAACTTAAATACATATTATTGATAATGACACTTTTTACTTAAAATATAGCAATAATGTAATATTAATAATTTTTCACATTGGTGAGGGGTGGCTATCTTCTATTGCAAATTTCGTAGATTAGTGGAAATGGGTGTGCACGAAGAATAAAGATGTTGTGAATAAAGTGACTTGTGTTCTTTGAGCGATCGAGATGAGAAGGATTAGTTTTGTTTGGAATAAGAAATTTTTATTAGTGTCTCAGGTTATTCGACATGGGTTGGGTTTCTTATTGGAGTGGAGCTCGGTGAATTGGCAGCTTGATTCGGCATCTCCTAGCCATTATTCCTGTCGCTTGGTGTTGCCTTTCAGGGTGGCTTAAATGTAATGTTGATGTTGCTATATATTTTTAGTCCTGAAGTTTCAATTGGCCATGGCTATATCTTGCGTGATTTTTCGTGCAGGGTGCTTGCTTCGAGGTCGATTTTGTTACAAGGAGGGGGCGAACCTTTCATAGCCGAAGACATGAGTTGTAGAGAAACCCTTAACTGGTTCAAGGAGAATCATTCTAACATTTTGAAGTTTGTTGCCTTGAGTGTGTTTAATGCACTAAACAATTATTTATCTTTTCTTTTGTTGGTTGGTATTATTTTTTCAAACAGTAAGACCCTTATTTTCATAGTTTTCCGGTATTTGAATTAATGTTTGTTAGTAGATCGAATCATGCTGCTCATCAGTCAACTAGAGTAGCTGGTTCTTCAACACGTAGGGGGGACTATAGTTTGTTCATCCACCTTGATTAGGAGTTGTTTGTTGCCTTGATTTAGGCTATTGACTTTTACTTTACGCAAAAAAAATAAATTTTCACATTAGTCTTTAAATATATAAATTAATGCAGCACTGTTATTGAAAGTGACATCACTTGAAAACCATAAAAAAATTAAATTACATTAAAACAAAACATAAAACAATTGAAGTTAGAATGAAACCACAACTACAGCTTCACACGTTAATATATTGAATTACTCTTATTTTGGAAGTTAAATTGATCAAAATCTTCACGAACTTGTCCCAAATTATCCATTATCTCTAAACTTTCACTTCTTCCTATTAACCATTTAACTTTCCCAAAGATGGTGCCAAGGAGAGGTCGTGGGGGGTCAATTGACCCTATGATGATAGAGAAAAATGAAAATCCCTTGGTGATGCTCAAGCTTTTGTCTGTTCACTAATTTTAGGGAATTGTTATGCCCTAAATAAAAGAGGAAGATGAAAAGACGATCTGTAAAGTAATTTGTTTTGTTTTAATGTTAATTTTAAGAGTAATGCAACATTGTCTTTCCTTATTTTTTAATGATGGAACTTCTTCTAAAATTTTAGAATCTATTCTTCCAAAATAATTGAAGATTTACAAGATCATTCAAGTGTTTATACTTCCCGATGATTCCCAATACACCTTCTTTTTATTTGATAATTCTCTATGTTTACTAATTTGAAGGATGCAGAACAATACCATTTCTAATGGTATATATAGGAGAAAAGATGTATAATTGGCAATAATAAGAATGTGATTAACAATGAAACTTCACTCTGTAACTTTAACACATATTTGTTGAAATTGGAGTTTGACAAATTTCATATCCACACACCTAAAGACATTCAATTAATGTTATCAGCCACAAATTTCCAAATCACTCCCAACAAATCTCCACCTTCGATCATCTTTCCCAGTATTCTAAACACTAAAAAATTTCCATCAAATTCCCATACCCAAACTTAACCGTAGAAAGATCCCATAACTTATCCACCATATAAGTTATTCCACCTTTATGTGCATATGATTCTAAAGTTTGCTCTTACACTACAGGTTCAACCAAACCTCCAACTGAATCAAGCAAACCTTTTCCACATGTTGTACCAGCGCTCTCCATCATAATGCTTTTGGTAAAAAGATACTTGAATGTTTCTTCCTTTCATCACAACTGTGGCACCTTTACAGACTTTTAAGACATCACCTTGAGTAGAAAATCAATAACCTCGGGAATCAAGACAACTCAACGAAATCAGATTATTCTTCAATTCTGGAACATTTCATGCCTCAAATGTTCTATTCAAGCCATTGTACATATTGATTTTGACTGTACCAACACCAACTACCAAGAGTTCTTTGTTGTTCCCGAGTAACACTTTTCCATCACCAACCTTTTGATAGGTATAAAACCAGTGTTTATTAGAAGATATATGAAAGGTACACGCGGAATCAAGAATCCACGCATATCTGTACTTTCTTCGGACAATGCTAGCAAATCAATGACACTAGTGGAACTATTCCTTCAGTGATAACATTTGACTCATCACAAGAATCATCTGATTCATTATCCCTCTTATTCTGCTTTAAAATATGCATAGTTTCATTACATTCATAAAATCTGACCTTCTTGGATTTGGATTTTCATTTGCTTCTAGATCTCTTTTTGCCAAATCTACCTCTCGCTAGCATGACCTTTGTTGAATCTTGATACTCATCACCATCAATTTTCTTTTTCAGCCCCTCCTAGTTCAAAGTTGATTTGACACCTTCCACTGTGATGGTGTCTCGACTAAAAATTATGGTGTCGATGAAATTATCATAGGAGGTTGATAACTTACACAACAACATCATCGCCTAGTCTTCTTCGTCAATTTTGACATCAATATATTTCAGATCCAAGATTATCTTATTAGATTCATCAAGATAATCTTTCACCGATGATCATTGAGAGAATATAACCAGTTTAAAGTACAAATAGTTGGTGAATGACTTGGTCGTATAATGTGTCCCCAACTTCTTCCATAAATCAGCAGTAGTACTTTCTCCAACAACTTCTCTTGGAACATTATCAGAGTCACTTAACAAGATCAAACTTCATGCTTTCTCAACAATCTCTTCAGTTTCATCCTCTTCATATTTTTCTAGCAAAGTTTCTTCTCCTCTAAGAGCTTTTAACAATCCTTGTGAACCAATAACGCCTTCACTGTGATTCGTCATAAATTAAAATTATTCTTGCCATCGAACTTCTCCATTTCATATCGCATTGTTGATTGTCGGCTCACTATGTCAACAATTAATTAAATTTTTCAAACTACTCTTGTAACAAAGGAGCTAAAAATTGCATCGTAAAAAATATACTGATAAAAAAATATCAGTATTGACACTTGCTCTGATATCAATTGTTAGGAATACCGCACAATTATTTATCGCTCAAACATAGTTATTCTCTTAGAATAATTTAACTAGCAAATGGAGAACAAAAATAAGCAAGAATATGATAAATTGACACAAGAATTTAACGGGGTTTGATCCTTCTGCCTACGTCTACAACTAACGATCAAAGAAATTTCACTAAAAATAAACGGAGATTTACAAGACCACTTAATTGCCCGATGAACCCAATACACCTAATGAAAATTACTAATTTCAATTTTCTCTAAACTCTCTAAATAAGACTCTTCTTAATTGACAATATAAGGATGCAGAACAATAACATTTCTAATGGTATATATAGAAGAAAAGATGTATAATTAGTCAATAATGGGTATGCAAATTTATTTAACAAAGAAACTTCACTTTGCAATTTTAACGTGTATTTGTTGAAATTTGGACTTTGACAAATCTCATGTCCACACACCTAAAGACATTCGATTAATGTTATAGCCTCAAATTTCCAAATTACAAGACATTTGGCAACATTTTACTATGATTCATTGCAAACGTGTGATGGAAAAGAATTCATGAATTTAACTATATTATTATCAGCTATGAACCACGTCCACCTCTCTTTTAATATTATAATAATCACACAATTCTCCGTATTTAATCAACTGTAAGGCTAGCCTAATTGAAAAATCTCATAGTTAAGATGGTTTTGCTTTTATTTTAATAAGTCAGATTTTTCATCGAAATTCAAATGAAAATATGCAAAACCAAAAGAATAAAAAGGTAGAAAACATCATGTGTAAATTCTAAAACCTATTAAGAAAAACAATGTAGCTCAGTTCATTCAATTAGACATATAAGATTGTTGAAACTGTCCTGCAAATCAGTAATTGAACAGGTCATTTATGAATACAAAACGATGAACATTACTACATTACATCAATATAACAATGTCACATCACAAAACCATGTTGAAGGATGGAAGTAGGTTTCAATTCAATGCATTTTTGTAATTAGAAAAGAAGAACAAAAGTAGTAAATTTGTTGTCAAACGTTGCCGTTGTTTCAATATTTTTGTTAGAAATCATTGAAAATGGAGAATAAATAGATTGAGAAAGAATAGAATTGCATTGTAAAGCTAGTACATAAATATCTCATAAGTGATTTTAATTAATAATAATAAGGAAAATATAACTTAATTTGAACAACTTAAAGATAACAATTGAATAAGTAATATTATTCAAAATAGATGAAACTAAATAACCAAATCAAGAGACTTGGTCAAATAAATCAACACTCCTCCTTTGATCAAGATATGTTGATTTTTTATTTTATTGAAATTTATGGTTATGGGCATTGGCTGTGAGCATTGGTCATTGGTTTTTGGCATTGGTCATGGTTATGGTCATTGGTTGTGGAGTTAAAACAACTCCTGCTCATCATATTGAGTGTTCATTGCAGCTTTGGCTTCAATGTGTTTTTTGCAAACTTTATCCCTATGACTGATTTCTCCACGTCGGTTACACTTAACATCTGGTCTCCACCAACACTTGTACGGTAGATGGTTCTTCTTCTTACAATGTGGACAAGCCTTATGATTTTCACCAACTAATTGTGTTCGAAAAGCACCTTCCACCGTGCTTTCTTCTCTCATAAGTCTTCTTTTTTCTTGAGCCTGCAGTACATTTAATAACTCTACCAGAGTAATACTTGACAGATCTCTTGAATTTTCAAGAGAAATTATTGTTGCTTTAAATTTTTCAAGAATGGTAACAAGAATTATTTTGAACAATTTTTGAATCAGAAAAATCACCGCCAAGAAGTCTTACTTTATTTGCAATATTGAGAAGTTTATCGGCATAATCTTTGATGGTTTCTGCTTCCTTCATTTTTTGTATTTCAAATTCTCGAACAAGGTTGAGAACTTACATCCCTTTAATTATCTCACTTCCCTCATACTCTTACTTCAAGTATTTCTATATCACGTTTGCTGTTTTCAACGTCATTATTCTGTTGAAAATAATAGAGGATACAGTAGAGAATAAGATTGATCTGGATTTGGATTTTCTTAACTTCTTCTCCTTATGAACTTTAAGTTGAGTCACCGCTAACTCTGGAATATCGTATACATTCTCTATAGCTTCCCATAAATCATTTGCATCAAGATAAGCTTCCATCTTAACTGCCCATATATGATAATTTATTCCATCGAACATTGGGATTGAAATCAAGGAAAATGTAGAAGAAAATTCGATTTCCATATTTGAACGCTTAAAAAAAGTTTATAAGGAATTGGTTATGGTTTGTAGGGTTTATGCATGAAAGGAAAGAATGTTGGTGGGATTTCTAATTCTTAGATTATAGGACCCTCAAGAAGATGGCTCTGATACCATTTGTTGGAAATCATTGAAAATGAAGAACAAATAAATTGAAATAGAATAGAATTGCATTGTAAAGCTAGTCCATAAATATCTCATATGTGATTTTTATTAATAATAATGACTACATTATATAGCATCAAAAGATAAACTAAATCACCTATTCCTAAGGAAAATATAACTTAATATAAATAACTTAAAGATAATAATTGAATAAGTAATATTATTCAAAATAGATGAAACTAAATAACCAAATCAAGAGACTTGGTCAAATAATTCAACAACTTTCCCAAAACCTGTATTATTCTAAGGCAGCTAATGTTTAAGTTGTAAGTACTAACAGCAAAATCCCATGTAAATAAGAGTATGGCTAATTTCAACTCATTTGCTGCTACTGGGAGTTGCTATCATTAGGTGCTGGTCGTTGCAGTGTTTTTGTTCGAAAATATCATCAATACATCAAGTACTCACTTTGAAATTCAAATTGCAGATGTATCTGCAGCTCTATGCATGAACACATGGGGCTTCCCAACAATGCCACAAGCCCAATCCCGTTGCTTCTTAGACCCTGTCTTCTATTGTACACCGATGCCACAGGTTGGGTCCCATTGCAGCTTAAACCTTGTCTTCTACCATCCAACGATGCCATAGGCGGGCAGGCCCAGCCCACTATTGATGCCACGGACCGGCTAGGTCCAGTACCGTTGCTGCTTTAATCCTGTCTTCTATTGTCTACTGATGTCATGGGCCGGCCAGGCCTAATTCAATTGCTACTTTGACTCTGCAATCTACTATCCATTGATACCACAGGGTGGCCAAGCTGCCTTCCACTGTCCACTGATGACACAAGCCGTCCACCACCACTCCCATTGCTATTCTGAAGTTGCACCCTCTTATCCACTGGGCTTGGGCTTAGCCGGCTTGTGGCATCGGTGGACGGTAGAAGACAGGGTAAAAGATTTTTCAGCAACCGTCTCAAGAAGATTCTTCAGTGTTCCGTCACCAACTTACTGAGCGATTCTGTTGAAAAACCAAGTTAACAATCACAACAAAACATCAATCTTAAGCAAGTTGCGGTTGTTAGTATAGGAAGAAGCCACAAACACATTAACATCTCCTTTTTAACGCAAACCATGTTGAATTAACAAGCCCTAACCAAGTTCAAGCATTCCAAATTCCTTGAAAGTGGCAAACAACAGAGCGATAAATTTAAAATTATGACCAAGAACAAACATTGGCAATGGATCGTTTGCGAACTCTAATAAAACAAGTAAAACATGAGATTGCACAACTTCAATATCTTTTCTTTCATCTTCTTTTAGTTTTGTTTTCTTTCTTTATGACAAATTATATAATTGATTTTTCAATATATTATAAAAGATTAGTTATTCAAAAAAGTTTGGTTCGAAGCTCAATGAATATTACTCATTCACTTTGTTGGATTAAGTTTTCAGTTCTTCTGGTTATATTGGGATTGATTTCCAAGTTCATAAAAGTAGTTTCCGAAACATTATCTTACATAGAAAATATGCTGTATGTAAATTACACCTATTCGCGGGCTGGCTACCCGCTAAGCCCAGCCCAAGCCCGTTTCAATGGACTGGGTTTGGACATTCATTTTTTTAAATCGAACCCATGACAGTAAAAACCTAAAATTTTGTGAGTTGAGTTTGATTTTTATATAAATACTCAAACACAGCCGAGCCCACCCGACAACTATTTTTTTATGATATATTTATAAAATAAATTTATGATTATTTTGATATTTTATATTTTTTCCTATTAAATTTTTTCCTATTAAATTTGTATAATTGATTACAATAAATAATACTAAATATTAAAGATTTTAAGGTAAATTATGTAAAATTTGAACATATTTTTGCTCATTATATTTTTTTAATTAGTTTTATAGAAAAATCATTACAAAAAAATATTCCTGGTAATGGCATTGTAAGCCGGGTTCTAGGGAGTAGTAGAAAGCCTTGTGGTGGAGAACTAGGATTCCATTAAGAACTCTTCTTCTCCAATGGATTCACCAATCCTTTCATTTGTTGCTGCAATGGCAGCTTTGCTTCTGCTACTACTACTTATGGCTACTATCAATATTACAATTAAACCAATTGTTGTTGTGTATCCTCCTTTCATTCTTTCGGTTTTAGATTATGTATTGCCTTTTGATACGTGAAAGAGAGGTTCATATATATAATATATTGGACATAACCACAATCATAAATAATAATCATTTTTTTCAAAAAAATTGCGCTTTCAAATTTAACAAAGAAAAAATCTCGACCCCATTCCACCCGAATGTGAACTCGAACCTTGTGACTTTGTAGGATAACAATTTCAATATCGGCTAATATCTTCACCACAAACAACTTATGATTTTGAAGTTAATGGCCTTTGTTACTTTGTTTGGTTGTTGAAACAGTACCACCATGCATGTTAATATTTAGTATTTACTTTTATTTTTGTTGTTTCTCCGACAATTATCATATTTCGAATTTAGTATTTACTTTTATTTAATTTTGTTGTTTCCCCAACAATTAGTGGACTCCACATTTCTACATATAAATAATACATCATATACTGGAAAAGTAAAGATGAAGACATATTTTTGTAGAGAATGCACCCATGCGATGCCATCAATTTGAATCAACATGATTGGATGTCAACTTTTTTCCATTATTTGTTATAATCCCGCTTATATTAAAGATGGAGCATCAATTTCACCCTGCCTGGTATATGACTCGATATCTAAATATTACAAATTCTACCTTGAGACATTTGTCACGTTATTATCTATTCTACCAAAAGTTCTTATTTTTGTTCCGATGAAATTGAAGTAATGAAAATGAGTTCACATATCAGTGAAGTCTTACTCACTGAATTGACAGCCTTATAATGGTATTAAAATAAGTGCATAGATAATATGTTCCCTTTTAGCTACGAGCAAGGCTACTTCAAGCGAAACAATTCAAAGAATAAAAATTGCAGCGTGGGTTCTGGTATTTTTTTATATTAAACAAAAAGGAAATATGCCAATATAACCAAATATAACTATAGACCGAGTTAATATTGCAAACGAAATCTTTGAGAAGAGAATTTTGCTTGGGATTTCAGATCACAGTAATCATTTCCGTCCAGTATTATAGAAAGAAAATGGGTAAACTTCGTAGCAACTTGTAAAATAGTGAACTAAATTGTTTGAAAGGACACAAACTTGATAATAAATCACCCCTGAATTCTTTGTAGCGCATGCATATTACCAGTTCTAACCAAAAGAGAGGATACTAGAACAGTTAGCCTGATCGTAAAATCTCAAAGTTAAGATGGTTTTGCTATTATTTGAACAAGTCAGGTTTTTAAACGAATTACAAATGAAATGTGTAAGACCAAGAAGAAAGAAGTAGAAAAACATCATGTGGAAATTCTAAAACAAATGAGTTTAGGCAGAAAAACCATAGACCTAAGTTCAATCAATCAGAAATAATTGTTGAAACTGTCCTATAAATCGAAAATTGGACAGATCAGTTAAAAATACAAAAGTTGGATCAATATAACAACGCATCACAAAACAATGTTGAAGGATGGAAAAAGTGTAGCTGTCAAATTCAGCAAGCCAAGTTCCTTCAACTTCCTTGAAACTAATAGAGCCTTACTTTTGAAGTAGAAACCTTGAGAATACCACAAAGCCTAATTCAATAAATATAGTTCAACGTTGAGAACTGCATTGCTGATTGAGAATTTCCAGAAATTTCTTATTTAGGATATAACTATGTAAAAACAAAATGAGAAAACTTAGTGAACACGCGTAAACAACTGAACTGGATTTATAAAAATCTACTCCTAATCAATAAACCCAATTTCCAGATAGCTACATGAATAAGTTAGAATGAACTCCTAAATAAGAAATCTGGTAGCATTCTAAATAGAGTAGGATTAGGATTCAATTATATTCAGTTGAAACTAGTTTCCAATAAGGATTGCAATCTAATTAATTAGGTGCAATCATAGATTTCTTAATTAGAATAAACAGCTTAATTTCTATGCCTAAATAAGAAACTCTAGAATCTTGTGCAAGTAATCCATCTCTATATAAACAATCAAGCATTCTCAGAAAACCACAATCTCACATTATTCAATCGATACTTTTAGTCTCTCAAAGAAATAAAGCAAAGTAGAAAGAAGAATGATGAAAAGAATCACCATTGTTCTCCTTATTCTGATTGTGCCGATGTGCATAGCGATTTCAGCCCCCAATAATGAGCCAGTGTCAGCCCCCAGTAACGAGCCTGTTTCAGCCCCAAATAAGGAGGTTGATGCGGCAGAATGCTCACGAGAAGTAAAGGAAGCCCACGATTACTGCGCAGGAGAATTATATGCAGCATACTCCTTTAAAGAAGCGAGGATTCCTTTGGTATGCTGCCAATCAGTGTTTGGAATGGGAATTGGGAACAAGGATTGCATTGATCCTTCTTTCTATGACGTTC
>CATIWQ010585589.1:0-26813 GCA_949673415.1 Euphorbia schlechtendalii
ATTAACAATCAAAGCACATGAAAAAAACACTACTATTGAGATTTCTTCATGTGATTCTGTGGAATATTGTCATCTCACTAGTATTACTATTATTAGACCATATTCTAATGCTTGATTACGTCACTAGTCCAGTCATTAAACAAATTTTATGACAAATTCGGACTAGTATCAACCAAAAAATCTCTACAATATAAATTACAAATTAACAACGAACCCTAAATTCCTAATCTCGTACAGAGAAAACCGATTGAGGAGAAACCAATGATGCAATCCCCTGAAGTTAGAGTGATCCAATATAAAGAAATAAACATTATAAAAAGAATGAGATGAGAGAGCAAGATAAGAGAAGGCCTTGACAGAGACGGTGGTTGTTGCAGGGTTCAAGCGATTTCGAAGCACCGACGATAAACGGGAGAAGAAGGCGATAAAAGAAATCAGGTACAGAAGATGGTGGTGAATGGCGGTGGCGACTTTAAGTTGCAAAGGGTGAAAATTTACAGAAAATTGATTGGAAAAAAGAGGCGCCTAGTGAAAAGAGCTAAAGAACGCTAAAATGAAATGAAGGAGGAGGAGGCGCCGTAGAAAAATTGATCGATTTGAAGAGAGGAAAGTGAGAGGGTTTTTGTGTTAGACGGGAAAGTTGAGAGGAGAACAGAGGAGTATTTGTTTTATGGATAAATTTAATTGATTGTATTTTATTTCATCCATTTGAAATTTGGGGCTCGGATTCCAGCCCCAATTTTAACACTTTTTCCAACACTTTTATAATTCTAAGAATTGTGTTACTATTGGCAGGTTTTGTCAACATTAACAAATTAGTGTTGGCACAAGTCAATTTCCAATATTAAAATGGCAACACTTTAGTGCCAACACTTGGGTTTTTAGTTGGCATAGCCCATATATGGTGTAGTGAATACTGCTGGAAATACGGGCTGAAAGCTTGACATATTTTCATAATATCATCAATAATTTAATTACTCTGAAAAAGGATTGAAATATTCACATTATTTCGCATGACATGTCACATGATATAATATTTTAACTATTTTTGCTTGCTGCATTAGGAAAGAACACAAGGGAAAAAGAAAAAGGAAAACAATAAAATCAAATAACCCTAAAACTACTTCTTTAGCGCCTTATATGCGCTTTGCGCCTAGCGCCTCACATACAAAGGTGCACGTCTTTGTCATATGCACCGCCTATAGGGCTAGGAGGCGCCAGCCTCCTCGCCTAGAGCGCCTAGCGCCTAAGGCGCACCTTTGACTACAATTGTTTTACAACTTCCAATGACAATCACACTATGCTGTGCTAAATTGAAAATAACTATATCTCGTTGTTTGGCTCTTAGAATCAAGGTGCTGAGAACCTATATTTAACAAGTCCATTACTTGAACAAGTTGATACAATGTATAACGAAGGAGCCCCCGAGTTTTTTTATGGTTCAGGGCTTGTACTATCCTTCTACCATCGATTATGGATATTATTGTACAGGTAAACTTGTAGCTCCTATATGGATAATTACATTTCATTTTGGAACTTATTATTGAAGTCTCATTGTGTTTTGTTTCTACCAGGATTTGAATCACCTGATGAATGGGAGGACCAACATAGATTTTTTGGCGCAGATGGTCCACAAGTTCAGCATGCGGTTGGTACTCTTTTTTGTGTTTACTCGAAATGTGAAGTTTCATTTTTCTTCTACCTAAATAATTGCTTATGACATGAGTGATTATGGGTATAATGATGATCACATGTTGGTAAGTTTAGTAGTCAAGATGGGATCCATCGCTCCTGATATAGTAATGTAGTGGGAGATGTACCTTAGGGCCCCTTGTTGAAGTGACACTCATAAACCTCTGATTAGAGTATAAGATTGATAGAACAGGTTTCTAGTCAATCTTGATATATAAGGACCGAGTGGTTTTCTTCGTGAACAAGTCTAATTCCAAGATAGCTATGTTTATTACATGAGCTAACACTTAATCCGAGCTCAATAAACTGGATACAAGTAAAATTATTCTAAAGGAAGTGTTATATTAGACAATTTCATTTCAATTTATTGTCTATTAGAAAACTAATGGCTGATATGAAGATGGAAACAAACTTTACTACTGATTGTTGTTCCCTACAAAACCTAGCTACACAGGAGATACTAGCTATTGCCTGGAAGACTAATGGATTATATAGATTGATAGAGCATTCTTTTGATAAAGAGAGATTGCAGAAAGTTTCTACTTGCTTAGCTAGTAAGGATTTGAATAAAGAGTTTACCATTTGGCACAGGAGATTAGGCCATATCTCTGGAGAAGTATTATCTCATATAGAGACATACAGAGTTTTTGTATGAAGTTTGATTGTGATGTATGCCATAAGGTAAAACAATATAGAGTAACTTTGCTGTTAAGCAATATTCAATCCAAGAGAATTTTACAGCTTTTACACATTGATATCTGGGGGCTTTATAAATTACCATAAACAACAGGAGCCAGGTTCTTTATTACTATTGTTCATGATTTCTCTCAGCCACATGGATAATTTTGTTACAGCAAAAAGATCAAGTTCTACATTGCTCTCAAAACTTATGTTTTGTTTGTTGAAAATCAGCATCGCACACAAGTACATATTATAAGAAGTGATAATGGCAGTGAATTTACAAATAAATTCTATGTAGAATTCTTTCATTAAAAAGGTATTTTGCATCAGAAAAGTTGTGTATATTCACCTCAAAAAATGGGATTATTGAGAGAAAACATAGGTAATTACTGAATATTGCCAGGTCTTTCATGTTTCATTCACATTTACCACAAAAATATTGGGGAGAAGTAGTGCAAATGGCAATAACAGTTGTCAATTATGTACCAAGCAGAGTTCTGAAGTGGAAGACTCCATATGAAGTTTTAAATAGCAGAGAGCCTGATTATAAGAGATTTAAGGTTTTTGGGTGCAAATGTCACTACACCAATTTTCATCCCCAAAATGACAAGTTTGAAATTAGAGCTTCAATAGTTGTATTTTTTGGGATTTTCACTAGGCCAAAAGGGTTGGAAGCTTCTTGATACAGCAACCAACAAAATAATCATATCAAGGGATGTTCCTTTTGTTAAAGACACATTTCCCTTTGAAAAAGAGGATGGTTTCATCCCTGGAAGAGACACACAAGTGATAACAACAGATAGTAATGTTTTTCCACAATAGCTACACCAAAGCCTGTCATTACAAAGTCAAGCAGAGTTGTCCAGAAACCAGCTTATTTACAAGACTATCACTCAAGCTTCATACATTCCTCTATAGCATGCAACTTTTCTTAGCAACACAAAGAAAGTAAAGAAGCCAACTTGTTACAAAGAAGCAGCATGAGATCCTACTTGGGTCAAGGCCATGGAGACAGAATTGGGGGCCTTGGGAAGCAACAAAACTTGGTGCCTTGTACCTTTACCTCCGGGGAAGAAAAACATAGATTCAAAGTGGGTTTATAAGGTAAAATATGGCTCAGATGGGAAGTGGAGAGACTAAAGGCAAGGCTTGTGTTAAAAGGGTATAACCAGAAATATGGTAGGGGTTTTTATGAAAGTTTCAGCTCAGTTGCAAGGTCTGTCACAATGAGGTTATTAGTGGTAATATCAGCAACAAAAGGTTGGGAAATACATCAAGTGTATGTAAATAATGCCTATCTAGAAGAGGAAATCTACCTTGAACCTCCACAAGGTTACACAAAAGCTTCAAATGGACAAGTTTGCAAACATGTGAAGTCTCTTTATAGCCTCAAATAGGTTGGCAAATAGTGGAACAAAGAGTTATTCAACAAGCTAATTTCTTTTGGTTTTTGTTGGTCCTTAAATGGCTTAATTAAACAGCAGAAGGGGGGTGAATGCAGTTCTTGGTTTCTTTTTGGTTTTATAAAAATATTTACCAAGTTCAGTTTTTAGATGCGTGTTTGGTGCTTCATACTGAGCTAGGTCTAAAAACTATAAATTGTTCAGTTTTGCTGGCATAGTTTATCTTCAATCGCTTGGTGAGTACTCAACTCAGCACGGATTGGTTTTTCAAACAAAAATGATAACATTGATAGAATGATGGATGAGATAAGCGGGATAAAGACTAGCGAGTAAGGTTAGATTTTCAACACTTGAGATTTTATCCTGGTATGGCCCTTAGCCTACCTCAAGTCACCGGATTCCTTTTTGAGCTTTAATCCACTAGTGATTTTGTTCCATCCTTAGGTGGAGAAGCCTTTACAACGGGTAGACTCAATTACAGAAAGTACCTTTCTTTCTAACTACCACTCAATCTACAGTTTAGGTACCCTTCCCAAACTGTCACTTAGATTTCTAAAAGAAATTTGCGAACTGAGGATTTCAACTTATAGAATGTTGAATCCTTTACAATGTTAAATCTTAAGTGTTATTCTCTCTCTATTACAAATAGATTTGAACAATGAATGTTTGTTGATTGCTTGATTTGGAATTTCTTGAAGCTAGGAGTATTTAAATAGTGTTTCAGCCCTTAAAAGAAATTCGAGGTAATTCACCAAGTTTGAATGTCTGCTCCAGTCTTCTATTTATAGTTGAATCTCTTGGAATTAGCTATTGCAAACTTCTCTTTCTAAGAGCTCTTCAATATCTCTTCTCTTCAAATCTTTTGAATTTTCCAGTTGGAGATAAATTCCACAACATTTGGAGACAGAGATTTCAAACATTGAAGTGTGATATTAATCCATTGTCAAAAACTCATTTATCTTCAAGCAATCTATTCTCATAAAGAGGCGCGTGAGATGCACCCGTGGAATTCTTCCATTGATTGACTTGCTGACATTTGCAGAGCACGCGGAAACACTGAGAAATGGTGCCTGTCAGAGGATTTCTTTTATCTTGGACTTTAGTGAGGAGTCTCCAACATTCCGTATTGACAATTTTTTGTTTATGAGAACTACTAGAATATCTTCTTTAATTTCAACGTTTTTTCTCCTAAGTGGTGGCAGAGTGCTTTCGCTGATTACCCCTAGCTTTGGAAAGTACTTCTTCCACATGGGTTGATGTGGCTGTACTGAAGGTTTCAGGGTTCTCCTTGCATTTCTTTGAGGTCCCTTGCTCTTCCGTTACTTTAGTTACCTCTAGCTTGCGCTTTCTCTAGAGCAAGGTTTCTTCCTTGTCCTTAGCATCCTCCTCTTCTTCAGCTCATCGCCTCGCCTGAGCTTCCCTCTGAGCTTGAGTTTTTAGCTTTAAGGGCTTTCTTTGCCTAGCTTGTGGCTGGGCAAGCGTGACTCCTGCCCTTTCTTTTGCTAGACTGGCCCTTACTCTGTGAGAGTCATCTTTTACTTTAAGAGAATAAGCTGTGGAGGTGGTTGTTGGGAGTTTCTCCAGTTGAGCAGATAGGGGAACATCATCATTAATCTCTTGCTAAAATCCTCGAAATCTACCACAAACGCATCTTCATTCTCCTTTAGTACAGCTTTTGGGAACACAGTTGGTTCCACTTTGGCCTTCTTCAACTTAAGGTCTTTAGCCTTGGTATAACGGGGATAAACCTTCGTATACTTTAGCTTGCTAAATTGAGGCATATCTAGCACCTTCTTTACTGGAATCTCAGTCTCTTTTGAGCCATCCAAGAATGGGGAAATGTCCAGCCGCACTACCTTCATCAGAGCGGTAATGAGGTAACCGTAATGGTAGATGGTAGTAAATTTGGTCAAGTGATGCATAAGCAACATTGGCCAATTAAGATGCTTGCCTTCTACCATATGGTGGACCACACACCTCTCGAAGTAGGTGCAACTACTTAGGGATCCCGCCTTGGGCAAGAGCAGCTCATGACAAGCTCTCGCTTCTATTGTGACTGAATTATCAATCAGTTCATATTGGGGATGTCTGGAATCGAGGAACTAGAGATGGGAAGCAATGATTTTGGGTGAGCAGCGACATTAGAAGAGGAGCAGCGACATTAGAAGAGGAGCCGCGGATAGTAGCATTCTCTGCTACATCAAAAGTGGGCTGCGCATATTCTGCCTGCATAATCGGACTAGCAGCTGCCGCATGGACTGAAGCAGAATTATCACTCAGTGAAATTCCATTGAACCTGTCCTCAAACTCAGATACAAAAATGGAGCTGGATGACCTCGAGTTATAATCAGAACAGTTCATGCATGTAGTTAGCTATCTAATATTTGCAGCGACAATAATTTTCACCTCACCTAAGGATAAAACTATACTTTGGTCCTCCGCTAACTTAGGAACACTTATCACACAAGAAATAACATCTAAACGATATGGTCTCATGAAATTATGATCAATCGAGATTACATCCCCCATAGTTGCAGCCACATCACGAACTAACGACTCCGTAACAATAGCGGGTGGCAACCTAACAAAATCGACAAAACATAAATGCTTAGAGGGAATAAAATCCATAGAATATGGCTAAACTTCTATGAATAAATCTTGTAAAGAGAGCAGTCTCCATCTAGAAGTCCCGCTAACGCATCCTCAGAATAAAATGCAATCACAACTTGACTTCCACTTACGAGAGTAACAAATTTTACCCCAAAATTCTATCTCTAATCATATCGTATAACTCAGGGATCAAGTTAATGTATCTTACCATAGCAAAACATGAGAACTTAGTCCACTCAGATTTCTGTTAGGCCGTGATAACTCTACATAAATCAGCTTTGAGCGCGGTGCAACTACCTTTACATATGATCGAGCATCTCTCGGTGACTCCATGAACGGTCATTTGATGGCTTGCTTTTCAGTCACTCTTGTTCGAGACTCTTGAGGTTTGTCGGAATGAGACAGAACACACCTTTTGAATATCGAATCTTGATTTGAAAGCACGCAACCTAAACTTCCCGATCAATATTGTGTTCAATCGGAAAAGTGCCTCATGCATAGTAATTGAACCTTCCAAAGATAAAAATCCAAAGCATTGATTTTTCATTTTCCTTTTACGTACAACATATACATGTCCAATTACCCCGAATTTGAGGAAAATAATTCTCATGGCATCCTTATTGTGAGAGGATGGAAAATTATAAAAATATATGTTATTACCATTTGAAAATGTACGGCTACTTTGGGATAGATCTTGATGGTTGAAAAGGTTCAAGTTTGATCGGCTAGGGTGTAACGAAGTAGGTGGGGGCTGTAGGAGAATAGGTTTCAGTTGATTGTTGGTCCTAAATGACTTAAAATAATAACATAGGGGGGGTGAATGGAGTCTTGGTTTCTTTTTAATATTTATGAGATTCTTTTACCAAGTTATGTTTTTAGATGCGTGCTGAGTTTATCGTGCTGAGCAAGGCCTAAAATCTATAAACTACTCAGTTTCGCTCGCATTGTTTATCTGCAATCATTGCTGAGTACTTTACTCAGCTTGGATTGGTTTTTCAAGCAAATACTTATAAAACTGAGAGAATGATGGATGAGCAAACACAGTAAAGGCAAACAAAAAAGGTCAGAACTTTTACACTAGAAATTTATCCTTGTTCGGCCCCTAGCCTACCTCTAGTCCCTGAATTCCTTTCTGGGATTTAATCCACTAGTGATTCATTCCTTCCTTAGGTGGAGAAGCCTTTTCAACTGACAGAAAAGATTACAGAAAGTACATTCCTTTCTAACTGCCTCTCAGACTCAGTTTAGGTACCATTCCTAAACTGATACTCATATTTCTTAACGAAATTGCGAACAGAGGAATTCAAATTATAGAATCGTTGGATCCTTTACAATGTTAAATCTAAAGTGCTTTTTTCACTATTACAAATAGATTTAGACAAATTGTGTTTGCTGATTGCTTGATTTGGAATTTCTGAAAGCTTAGAGTATTTGAACAAAGTTTCAGCTCTTAGAAAAATTCAAGGTGATTCACCAAATTTGAACATCTACTTCAGTCTTGTATATATAGTTGAAGGTCTTGGAAGTAGCCATTACAAACTTCTCTTCTTAATAGCTTTCTCAATTTCTCTTCTCTTTAAATCTTTCTAATTTACCCATTTGAAACAAATTTCTGGACATTTACAGACAGAGATTTCGAATGTTAAAGTGCGAGATTAGATCTGTTAATTCAAAGCGTCAACAACTCGTTTGTCTTCAAGTAATCCGTTTTGATAGAGAGGTGCATGTGATGCAATGTGAAATTATGTAATTCGTTAACTTGTTGACGTTGCAGAGTTGCACGAAGACATTGAGAAGCGGTGCGTGTCAGAGGATTCCTTTTATCTTGGATTTTAGTGAGGAATCTCCAACATTCCGTACTGACACCTTTTGGATGTGAGGACCACTTGAATATCTTCTTTAATTTCAGCATTTCCTGAAAAGCGTCAAAGGAATATTTCGTTTCTCACAGATACCGTTAGTAGTATATGTGTCATGTATTTCTCTAAGTGTCAAAGTAACTCAGCTTTTATCATAAAAAAACTCACTCAGCTTAGCTGAGTCTATATCTTTATAAACTATGTAATACTAGGCTAACTCAGCTTTTCTTACTCCAAGCCATAACTTAAATAATCACACGGTAAACTGAGTTGTTTTCCTTTAAACAAAACTCAAGTTAACTTGATTAATTAAGATTTTACTTAGTACTTAATTAATTTCACTCTCCTAGTCAGTTTGTTATTTCCAAAACGTTATAAGTACTATGAAGTACTATTAACTTGGGTTCAACTGATAATAGGGTGCAGTTTGAACATGGCTAAGGGGCTTGAAGGGGGCTGTATGCAAAGTGTTATGGCCTGAAGATGAAGGGGTAGGCTGGTGAGAGGGCTGATGTCTGGTCTGAGTCAGGGAGTGACTACCGGCAGAGGTGAAACCGGCGAGATCATGATGGTGGTGGCTGGGGTAGGTACGGTTAGGGATCATGACGGCTTTAGCTACTACTCTATGACTTGAAAGTTGAAAGACATTTTATATGTTGGATATATTGAAATATTTTATTTAAGCATCAATTGACAAATCCAATTTTAGGTAACAACTTATCAAAGTTGCTAAGTCCACATAGTTTTCTTGTTACATTATTATTAGATAGAGTGACAGCGGATTGAAATATTCTATTTAGTGACGGACATATTCAATTGAAAAATTCAATTTTATATCACAACTTAACATGTTAACAAGTCCAACACAGAATTTTCTTGCTGCATTATTATTAGGTAGAGTGGCGGCGGGGTGATTGTTTTACTAGGTCACACTCTATTGTCGCCCTGATTAGGTGTTGGAATTTCATAACAAATTGGGGAAACACATAAAGCTAAATTAAATTTAATGTACATCGAGTTTTAAATATACTGACTGTTTGGGGATACGAGAACGAATTATCAATGTCTGAAGCTAAAAATAACAGTGTTACCTTTTAGAAAAAAAAAACTTAAATTGATATCAAACGTTTGTTTATTTATTTAGTAAATGAAGTTGAGGCTAGAAAACCGTACATTATTTAGAAAATGAAAGTAAAATAATAATGATAATAATAATTAAATGGAGTATTAAAAAGTTTACAAAACTTCAAAAAGTTAGGAAGAGTATTTATCAAGTAAAATATTCTCTCTAGTTCTTTCTATATTTTTTATTTTGATTTCATTTATTTGTCAATTTAGAATAATAATGCAATTATAAGTTCAGTCTGCCCGACCCGATGAGAAAATAATACATATTCATAAGAGTGTTCAAATATGGGTTAGAATGGAACCAAATGTTTTGCAAAACCCTCAAAATTTCAAATTCCTAAAATCACATTTTTAAATGTCTCATCTTTCCCGGTTCCACCGATAAATGTCTTGTAAGTTCATCATTCAAAATTTAATATCTCTAGCTTAATTGTCAAATACATTGTTTTGGCGTCCATACATTTTAAATAAATTATAATAATTAACATGCATGATATACTAAAAATAATACTTGGCATATATATAATTGCATGGCCATGATTAGAATTAGAATGAAAAGAATTAAAAATGCATAAAGGAATAGAAATGCATGCATAATCGTATATATGGAATGCAAAGCCTAATTAGAAAGTCATGCATATGTGATTGAAGTGAAGAATCATGCAATATGTGTCAAGCATTTGAAGGATCGTAAGGTCACTAAGTAATAGAGAAAAGAGTCGAGCATTGAATTGGAATTAAAATCTGAATTTTCAACTTCAGTCAATCGACGTGATGCCACGGCCTATAAATAGAGAATCTCACTTTCTGATTTAAGGGCAGTGTTTTAAAAATCAGGCCTAGGTGTCGCGATTTTGTAAAATCGGGCGGTGTTAGGTGGAGGAGGGAAAAATCGGCGCCTGGGCAGCCTAGGTGTCGATTTTTTAATTAAAAAAAATTAATATTTTAATAAAAAAAATAACATAAAAAAAATGGGGGCCTAAGCGACGCCTGGGCCGGATTTTTAAGAACACTGCACCGATTTTTTATTATTTTATGTTTTTTATGTTATTATATATTAAACTGAGTTATTAATGTTATCATTTTATTGTATTAGACTATTAGTATTTATATTATAATTATTATTATATATTATTAAATATTAAAATAATAAAAAAATTGAATCCGCCTAGACCCCGCCTGCGCCTAGCTCCTGGCGCTTTTTAAAACACTATTTAAGGGTGGAAACAAATATCGTATCATATTGTCCTATTTTTCTTTTAATTCATTTTTCATATAGTTTCAATTTATATCCACACAAATTACGAAAATTCCAAGTTCAGATTCATCAGAAGTTAACTACTAAAGTAATCCATCGACTCTTGTTCTCTGAATATGGTAAAAAACCCTAACCGCCTTAACATAAGTCGAAGGACTCATGTAGAAATCAATCGATTGACTGATGAAGGATCCAGAACCCTAACCTCTTAAACATCAGTTGGTAGACTACTTTCTCAAAATCAATCAATTGACCGATCCACATGTCAAAATACCAAAAATCCTAGAATGACTCGTCAAATTTATAAAAGCATTATCAACTCATTTTCCCTCAAAGGTAGTCTATTGACTCCTCTTTCACTAACACCAATTGATTGACAAAAAAACCCTAGACTTACTCAGCAACATTAATCCATCAAATCCCACAACATGATTCGATCAACTGGTCTCTAAATCCTATAAATAGGCAAGCAAATCATCAGTTTGAAACATGGAAACGAATCTCATTATATATCATTTTATAAAAGTTTCGAAATTACCTTTTTATTACATCTGAATCCCTTTCAAATCGCTTCAAAATCTTTTCCAAAACCCTAGCTATGCATGGTATATTTGCCACTCATGTTCAAACTAATCGATTGATTGATGAAGGATCCAAAAACCCTAACCTCTTAAACATCAACCGATTGACTAGTTTCCTCAATCAATCGATCAATTCATCCACATGTCAAAATACCAAAAACCCTAGAATGACTCATCAAATTTATAAAAGCATTTTATCGACTCATTTTCCCTCAAAAGTAGTCGATCGACTCCTCTTTCACAAACGCCAGTCGATCAACAAAAAACCCTAGACTTACTCAGCAACATGAGTCGATTGACTCTCCCAACACGAGTCGATCGACTAGTCTCTAAATCCTATAAATAGGTGAGAAAATCCTCAGTTTGAAACATGAAGAAAAATCTCTTTATATATCCTTGCATAAAATTTTCGAAATTCCATTTTCATTACATCGAACCCTTGTCTGAATCCCTTATGGATCGCTTCAAAATCCTTTCCAAAAATACTAGTTATACCTAGTATAATTTCACCACTTAGCCCATATTAGCCTACATTAAAATCAAAACTCCTCTCAAATATTTTAGCCCCGAAGTCCTATAGTCATAGCGTTCGCGAGGTTTTACCCATATATCACTAGCTTTGGAGCCCTATAGTCACAGTATTCTCAAGGTTCTGCTCAAATATCATTGACCCCGAAGCCTATAGTCATAGTGTTCTCGAGGTTCTACTCAAATATCACTAGCTTCGAAACTTTATAGTCAAAGTGTTCTCCAGGTTATGCCCAAATATTATTAGCTTCGAAACCCTATAATAATTGTGTTCTCGAGGTTCTACTCCAATACAAACTAGATATACATTTGGTTCTAGCACATAATGGCCTTCACGACACTTTGACTCCGAAAGGTATCCGAGGGTAATTGAAATTCATTCCCACTTTTCTACGTTTATTTTATTTACTATTTATTATTATTAATATTTGTTCAAATTTATTATTTTCTAAAATGAACTTAGGGTTTTGTGAAATATTTTGAAATGTAATTTCCTTGATATAAAGAATTAATAAGTATTTCTTCTGGGCTCATAATCTCTGTATTAAAGGTATAAGAATCCTAAACGGATCAACTATACCATAACTTCCAAGTTAAGTTGATCCGGGTGGCGACTTCTATTTTTTTTAAAATAGGGCTTATCACTCTGTCATTAAAATTTTAAAATATTAAACTCTTTTAAGAGGATTCTATCCCTATGGGTCCCACAGTCCCTGTTAACTCGAAAATGTCCCAACGTAAAATGCCAAGCATGAGTTATATAACAAGCACCCATCGTGAGAAATTAACAAAGCAAGTCCACACATGAAATCCCATGAGCTCATTTAAAATGTCATCTACTCAGTGGAGACTCTTCTAGGGATAGGAACTTTTCAAATTCAACTTTTTAAAATTAATTGATTATAGGATGAAATATTGAAAATTGTTTATATCAAGAAAATTTCATACGTAAAATATTTCAAGTAAAAATATTTTCTTCCAAAAGAAATTTTCCTGCATAACATTTGTATTTGTTCTACCCGATACATCTCAATGCTCTTTATGACATGTTACTTGGACTCGATTAAAGTTCGTAAATGGCATGAAACCGGGATCACCACCCGTGTAAGTACACTATAACTAGATTGACTTGATTGAAATTTGTCAGTTTAGTACATTTTAATGAGGAAAAGGATTACTTGGATTCGATAAGAATTTTTAAGCCAGCCTAGACCTAAGCCTACATATAGAAAAGAAATAGCAATCATCCATTAGGTCTACCTGAAATTTATTTTGAAACACGTGAGTTGACTTTGCTAGTCCCCTATTAGCGAATAAGGGTGGCAAGCACGCTCTATCCATTTATTCGATGTGCAATATATATAATTGTCATGAACATTATCTTGTGTGAAAACTAATCACATTTTTATGCAGCCATATTGTATGACAAAACATTACCACACCCGCAAAAAATCCCAATCAGCAAGTTACCCCTGACCAACGAATCACCAAAATCCTCACCAGCAAGTTATAAAAATCCCGACCAATAAATCACCAAAATTTCGACCATCAAGTCACCAAAATCCTGAAATCTTGACCAATGAGTCACAAAAATCTTGACCAGAGAGTCAACTAAATTTTGACCAGTGAGTCACAAAAATCTCGACTAGCGAGTCACCAAGATCCTAATTGGCGAGTAACAAAAATCCTGACCACCCTCAAAAATTTGATTAATGATTTATACAAAATCCCAAACAGCGAGTGTTCGCATCTCTTATAAAACTATTTAGAAGTGTAAACTTGCATAGATTTCATCAATACCGATAGTCAATATAAAAGCAAAAACTGCAAGTGTACGATTGCGATGAAGTCTTAAAATATATTCAAGATTATGTCACTAGAATAAATAAAAGGAGTAGGAATGGTTAAAGTAATAGAAAATATACAAACACCGATTGAAACTAGACTCAGTATAGATAACACACTTATTCAGGTTCTAAATATTACATCCTTCATATACGTGTACAAAACTATCATATGACACTCATGAATATCTAATTGTTCCTACTTGTATGCATGCAAGAAACCTAATCATAAAAGGTTTATGCCTAATTCAATTTATGATAACGTAAATTTCTTAGGAATTTCTGCTCCTTCCTAAATATCTTATGTGTGTGTGCGCGCGTGCGCGCGTGTGTAACAATCTTTCCGGTCAGAAATTTGAGTTATACTACAAGTGATGGATGGTTGTAAAATCCTTGGTGGATGGAGCTCCAAAGCTAGATGTCCTCATTATAAAATTGGTGGAAGGCTTCAATTTTCACCTTCGTGAAGAAATGAGGATATTGAAATTCATTACATTCAGTGAGGTAGTTGAATATGACAAGAAGATGAATTCCTTGAAATGGTGCAAAATCACAAAAAGATTGAGAGGTAATGATGAGGAAGATCGGCTGAAAGAAGATGAAATCCTTGACATGATGCAAAATGACAACACATATGCTCAACTAAATCTAGAGGATCCGGAGTTCAAAGTTTATTTAGACAAGGAAAACTTTAGATGACTTAGAAGAAGCTGAAGTTGTGAATGGTATTCCAAGATACAACAACTCAGAAGTAGTGGAAGTTACACCAGAATCATGAGGAGCGAATTAAGATCTTCCGCCACTAAAAAACAACTCCTTTTTATTTATAGTACTTTGAAATAAACAATGTATCTGGTAAACAAATAAAAAAACTTTGCTTATTTATGTCATGTTTTTTATAATGATTCTTACATTCATCCAGCATACATTTAATATATTCAACATTCATGATACTCCAATTAAAGCAACAGATTTAGGCACAACTAGAAATCCAAAATTGGTATCTATTTCAAACTACTTGACCCCTGAGTAAGATGGAGAATTAAAAAAGATGTGACTAATGTTTGATCATACAAAGAAAGCTCATTCAAGCAGCAATAAGTGAAGTACCAATTACCAAAGTCCCCTCTTCATCCATCAAAAAAATTATCAGATTTGGAAGAAGAATCACTTAAGCAATTTTTGTAAGAAATCTAGGCGAAATCTACTTTGCTCGTGAACTCTGGCAATACCCTTGCTACACTCAACCTAGGGCATTAAAACAAGACAGGGTATAAATCCTTCCGCTTCCATTATGCACTAATTCATAGTAACAGTCAACTACTTATCCTGATAAGCCAAAGCAAAGCCATGTACCAAGATCATAGCCAAAAAGAATATCTTAATTCATAAAGGAACAAGTTTTTGCTGAGACATATTGTGTTACATTGTCAACATTAACAAAGAAGTTCAATCACGAAGGAGATTGAAAATTATGATTAGGAGCATCATTGCTTTTCACCTTACATACCAAAAGAAAATGAAGCATTTAAATGCCAAAGAATCCAACATATGGAAAAGGGACATATCATTTGCCTTATGTTTTATAAAGTTTATGAAGACAATATCAAAACCTCAACAAGGAAAACACTATTCTCATTGTTTTACGGAATAGAAGTTGTCTTGCCAGCTGAGATCGAACTCAAATCATCAAGCCAAGCTTAGAACTAGAAAAAAATAGTAAGTCTAGGAAAAAATATCCCCCGACCATTTGCAAGAACATCTATAATAATGACTACGACTTACATCCAGTAAAGCAACAAAGACCAGGAACTTGATTCGATAAAAGTAGTACACACTGATGCTAGGGGCAAATTCCATCCGAACCGGGAGAGATCTTACATGGAAAATGAAAAGGAAGCAAATTCATGAATCCATTAATCAAGAATAGGGTTAGGAAATACCACTTAAAAAGGTGTCTGCTAAAAGCTAAAGGGGATTTTCAGTAAAATTAAAGAAAAAAAGAAAGAGAGAAGTCAACCAAGAAAACCTAAAAAGTACAGTTGATAATAAGATAAAGTTGTTGGGAATAGATACCAAACTTTTATGCTTAAAAATATTTCTTTGTCTGATATGTCATTTTGCTAAAATGTTAAATGTGCACACTTAATGAATGCACAAAAACATTAAAAGAACATCCATCTAAGAACTTTAATGCATGATAATTCATGCATGAAAGAAAAGAAAAAATGATGATCAATAAGGCAAATAACCTATTTTTCCTCGAGTCAAGTAAAAGTTAGGGCATAAACATTGTATGCATTAATACAGAGCGAAGTCACTCATCAAAAGGATTAGCCAGATGACAAAGATAAGTAGTACACCTAAGCCTTCCATCTCTTGACAGATGACCCCGCGATGGGCAATTTATATGCAAATCATTCAAAGGATAATATTGTTCATCGAAGCAACATGCAAACCTCAAACTGGAATGATAGGAGATATCTCGCTTGTGGCTACACTAAATTTGGGAATCATTAATGTGTGCTACTCTATCTACATATAAGATAATGAGGATAAAAGCTTATCTTCAAGCAAAATACAATTCAACATAATATGCAACTACGGGTAAATACACCTCAGTGATATTTTGCAACTAGAATTGTTACAACTCCATGAATTCATCAAGTTGAGAAGGACATGAAGGCTAAATTTTCAAAAAGTTATAGTCAATGAGGTTATCTTGGTTATCATCAAGTTGAGGACTCATCATTATTTTATTCAATTTCATTTCTTCTTTGAGAGCTTGAGAGGTTATCTTGGTTCTTATTTTTTCATTACGAATAGGGCTCAAAACAAGTTATTTTATTTTTTATGCTTCTTCAATCAATCCATCATAAGCACTCTAATTCACACGTTGAATTAGGGTTCTTTAAATTGGGAGTTTTAAGTCCTTTTTTAAAGGTCAGATATCCAAAGTAAGGCGTTTTAGTCTATAATAGGATGAGGTTCTGCATCACTCTAAATCCTACAAATAGGTGAGAAAATCCTCATTTTGAAACCCAAAGAAAAATCTCGTTATATATTCTTTCATAAATGTTTTGAAATTCACTTTTTATTACAGCTATACCTAGTATATTTTTCACCACTTAGCCCGTATAAGCCTAGCTATACCTCAATAATAAAGGTAACCAAGGGTAATTGGAATTAATTCACACTTTTCTACGTTTATTTTATTTGTTATATATTTATTATTGTTATTTGTTCAAATTAATTATTTTCTAAAAGAACTTAGGATTTTGTGAAATATTTTTAAATGTAATTTCCTTTTTTAAGGAAAAAAATGATCGAAGCCAAGCCGTACGTCGCGGACATCCCAACTAGTTTGGCACCTCCGACTAGCAAAAGCCTCCACTTGGCCAGGAGATCAATTGAATAAAACGGTACTCAAGAGGAGTAATGCATTAGTTACAAGAGCGTAGGAGTCTCGAATTTACAAAAAGATCCGACACCAAAAAAGCTAATCAATTGCTTATTACACTTGAAATGAAACCAACACAAATGTAAGGAAAAGCTAATGTGATCCACTATCGGTTATTTCGCCTCGAAAACAAACTTGTTTCTTGAAGACTAAATCGACCACACAAATGATAAACCACAATGATGTTTCGAAATCTTTTCCACGGCCATGTTTGAAGAACGACTGCCATTGTTGCAGAAAAGATATTGTTGAGTTCGTAAGGTGCCTACTGATGTCAAGCCATTGAAGAGTGGAAACCCAAATAAGATGAACCCTAGAATATAGCAGAATTACATGGTCAATAGACTCTTGAAGTTGGCAAAGCGGGTAGCTACCATCTAATACTGAATTGCAGCCTCGATTGAACAAAAAAAGCTTCGTCTGCAGCCGACCATGAAACAACATCCAAGCAAAGAATTTAACATTGGGTGGTGCACAGCACTTCCAAATCTACAAAAAATCTATATTTGGCTTTGTCCAACGGTTGATTAGATAAAAGCTCGAACAAAAGCTTGATGCGAAATAGACCTTTCCTTCACCGAGCTCCCACAAAAACCGGTCTCTGTCGTTCGAAAAGGATAAGGCATGCTACTGTCCGATTTCTGTGGAATGATCATCAAAGATGGTTGGATTCATTACTATTATCCAAGAACGAAGCTTGTTGCATCTCGCTTGCAAATTCAGTCATAGATTGCGCTTCCAAAAAGGTCTACCAAATCTGCCCGAACCAACAATAACGAGACAGCCTTGTCTTGCCGATGCAAACTTTTGATTACATATCACATGCAAATCTGAAAAAAGTGATTCAAGGCTTTGATTCAAAGTCCAATTGTTGCACCAAAACAGTGAATCCATCCCATTACCAAGGCTAGCACAATAATTCAAAGAGAAATAAATCCCATATTTGACTACGATAGCAGCAAGAGACAACATCCAACCAAATGGGAGACAATCTCATGCGATCATAAGTTAAAATATCATGCCAAAATTGAAAACCATTACGTTGGACACAATAAGCGAACCAAAGCGTGGTGGTATTTGACAATCATAATTTCTAAAGCCAATTAAGTAATAGGCTTCCATTTATCAATTTAAAACTACGAATGTACAAACCCCCTAGAAAAATTAGTAAGTTGATCGTGTTCCAACTTATTCTACAAATTCCGCCTCTACTCGCATCATCGCGCCAAAGAAATTTCCTCATCATCCTGTTTAGCTTATCTTCCACCGACACTAGTAGCTTATAAATGGATAAAAGATACACCGAGAGAGAGGATAGGACGGACTTGATGAGTATCACTCTACCCATGTATGAGAGACAACTTCCCTTCCAATATGCTAATGTATTTAAGAACTTGGCTAAAAGCGGATCCCAACTCGCAACCGTTAAGCATTTGAAAGAAAGCGGAACCCCTAGATACTTAATCGAGAATTTTTCAACTTGAAAACCAAGCCTTTCTGTATAATGGCATAGGATGCCATTTCTACATGAATCCCCATTAAAGAGCTTTTGTAATAGTTGTTGCTTAGCCCCGATGTTTATTTAAAGCATCTCAGACTTCGCACAAAATTCGTGATAACAGAATCCTTGACCAGAAGCAAACGGTATCATCGATGAATTACAATAGGAAAATATCTGGAAGTGAATCATTTAACCAAAACCCTAGTAAAACTCCCTCACGGACACTCACATCAATCAATTGCTTCAAGCCTTCTACCGCCAAAAAAATGAAAGGGAAAACTGGTCGCCTTGTTTTACCCCCTTATGAAGTTCAACCATGGTCTCCCATTAATTAAAATAGATGTCATCGACTTTTTCCGGCAATTAGATAGCCATGAAATCCATTTATTATCGAAACTCATCGCCTCCATCACCGCATCAATATAGGTCCAAGAGATACTATCGAAAACCTTATGAAAATCCAATTTTAGTATAAGACAGGACCCTTGATGCCTATGCACCGAACTTATCACCTTAAGGGAAAAAAATGAGCATTCATGAATACTTCTTCCCTAAATAAAAGCAAACTAGTTACCAGAGATCAAATTGGGTAGGATTGGCTGCAGGCGACGAGAAAGTATCTTCGCAATAATCTTATATACTCCATGAATAAGGGCTATTGGATGCAAGTTGTTCAAATTCAAGGACCCCGGGGTTTTCAGAATCAGAATTGTATAAGAAGTCTTGATGGTGCATGGAAACTTGGTAGTGGAATAAAATTTATTTAAAACATTCATAACTTCTCCCTTTAAATTAGCCCAAAATTTCTTTTAAAATAAAAAATTATACCCCTCTGGACCTGGAGCCTTATTCTCCTTATAAGAAGACACGGCTGCCCATACTTCTTCCTCCCTGAGCGGTTCGATTAAATTAGCGTTGGACCCATTCGACACTCTTGCAAACTGCACCCTTTGTAAAGAGAACGGTACGACATGTGATGACTTAAAGAGGTCTCCATAATATTGCTGTCGAAATGGAGGATGCATAATGAATCAGCTGATCGTCAATTTCCATCTGTGTTATTATATTATTCTGAAACTAAGCTCTGCTGCTATTCGATGGAAAAAAGATGTGTTTTGATCTCCCAATAACGTCCAGTTAACCGTGATTGCTGGTGCCTGATACTCTCAAGGTTACGATGATGTTGCAGCAGGGTGGCTCCATAAAGATGTAGTTCGGCAGTGAAAGCCTTGAAAAGTGGCCTTGCGGAGTCCCTCGAAGTGAGGGAGAGAACCTTGGATTAAAGATTCTTTATTTTGTCTTCCAATTTCCCATAATTTTTGTTGTTCCACGAGCGAATAAAGAAGCTCAATCTCTATAATCTATATGTGATATCACGGCTACCATGAGACGTCCATAATTCCCTCCATTTTGATCGAATGAAAGATAGGAAATCAGGATGATCCCACCAGCAATTTAGAGATCAGAACAATTTGGGGCTGGCTGTTGTGGTTGAACATGAGTGAAATAAAATCGGCAGGTGATCGGAAAGGGTCGAATCCATAGTCGAAATAGATAGAGCTGGCCATAAATCCGATACTCCACAAGACACCAGAACTCTGTCAATTCTCGAATATGAGTGCATATTCACCCAAGTGTAGTCTCGGCCATGTAATGGGAGATCTAGAAGTTCACCCTCATTCACAAAATCCTAAAATTGAACCATTGATTGAGAAAATCTGCCTCTTGATCTCTCCGATTCATGCAATACTTCATTAAAATCTCCACATAACAAAACTCGATGTAACGGCCTAATAAGAGGTAACAAGTCAGCCCACATTTGGTTTCTCTCACTTGCAATGGTAGACCCGTAAAGCGCAACCACATAAATATCAATGGATGAAGATACAAGATGAAAAATAGACCATCTCTCCGACGAATTAGTCAAAGTTACGTTTAGCAAAGCTATGTTCCATGAGAAAATATTGCCACATGATAAGCCCTGGGATGGAGTACAATGAAGAGAGAAATTATTGTATCCCCAAAATTTACGAGCTATTGCTTCACTAATTCCCTCGCTTTTCGTTTCCAACAAAATCCAAAACTGAATATTATGTTTGCAGACACATGAACGAATAAAAACTTATTTGGCAATATTGAGAATGCCACTGCAATAATTCCAGCTTTTAAAAGAAAAAGTCATAATAAGTTCTAGGAAAACCTCATTAGTACCTTGTTGGAGCTTAACTCATCGCGCTACCACCATGGATGATAAGATATCTTCCTTATTCCTCTGTTTGAAAAGACCCAGTTTACTAACAATCATAAAGGTGAGCAAATTCTCGTCATTAATTGAATCAGTGGGGAGGGATTTTAAAATTATCCTGTTCATGTTAGAGATATCATGGGCCGAAAGAACTTAATTACTACAAGTGGGTATCATTTATGCATTGCCAATCCGGGGCTGTTATTCACGGTTAGATTTTCTTGGCAAATAGATGGCATTTTAACCTGAAGTACTGCTGCCAGTTGGTGGCAGATTCATTGTTTCTTGGACAATGGCTGGAGCAAAAGAGCATAGGAACAGTGATCACAAGAGGCGTCGTGAAATTCCTTAACCAGTTTCACGGGCTCCTTTGATATCTTTGGTTTTTAAGGTGATGAAATAATGCGAGATGAGTACCTCGATCTGTAAACATGCTGTCTGACGTTCCCAATACAAACTGAATTCATTCGATATAATACCTCATGCATCGGTATGGTTCCATCAATCATTAGGAACCCGAAATTCAAATTCTTCACATTCCTCTTATATGTGGTATAAACTCTGCCCGTTATTCCATATTTAGCAAATACCGATTGCATCGCTTTGGAGACATGAGAGTTCGGGTAGTTCTCAAAGTAAACTTGGTTGTTCACAGTGCGAGGGGGTTTGTCAATGTGGAGAAGGGTTAGGGTTGGGTTGGTTTTGGTGTGGCGAGGGTGGTAGGGATAATGACTGGAGGATTCCGACAATCTCTACGGGAGATGACGGTGGGTATGGGGTGCAGCTTGGGTAGGAGGGGTTGGGTTCCGCTGAGCCATTTAAAAAAAAAAAAGTAACTTCCTTGATAAAAAAAATTAATAAGTGTTTCGTTCGGACTCAAAATCTCTGCACTAAATATATAGGAATCCTATCTAAATCAACTATACCACAATTTCCCGTTGAGCTGATCCGGGTGATAACTCCCATTCTTTTAAAACAAGGCTTTTGACTTTGTAATAAACTTTTAATGAATAAAACTTTTTAAGAGGATCATATCCTTACGGGTCCCTCAGTTCTTGTTGCCTGGGAAATGTCCCTACGCAAATTGCCAAGCATGAGCGATATAACAAGCCCCATAGTGCGAAATTGTCAAAGTGGCTCCCCACATAAAATCCTAGAGCCCGCCTTAGACATTTCGCTCACAACAATTTCAACATTTTTTTCATATTTTAGGAAAGAGAATAAAGTACAAACGTAACTATAAGTTTCTGATTAAAAAATGTATAAAGGGAAATGATAAATTAATCATTTTAACAGTCAAATAAATATTTTATTGGTTTTGATAAAAAAAAAGTGTTAGAAAGATTAGTTAGACTTCATTAGTCAATTAATTCACAAATATATATTAAATTAAAATTTTCAAGTTGCATCTGTCAATATTTTTCGATATTTAACTTATTTTTCAAAACTTTCGAATACATTTATTGTTTGATAGTTTCAAGTATCAATATCCATAATTTCCTTTACCAAAACCCAATAATATGTACATAAATTTAGAAATAAAAGTGAGTACGGGCCTGTCGCCCATGAGGCCAGTTCGTGGCCCGCTCTTCAGGTGATGGGCTTGGACATAATTTGAGAAGGTCTAGCCTTGCTCGAACTCAAAGTAACTCGATTCAAGTATAAGATATTCTTGGTTTTAATATTAAAACTTAAGCCAACCTGAAATGATAATTAATATATCAAAAAAAATATTTTTATTTTATATAATTTTAATAAAAAAATTATTTGGTTGAGAATTCTAATTATCGGTATAATTTAGCATCTAAGATTTTCCTTGTATCCTAAATTTATTAGGAATTGTTTTTTGTTTTAAGTATTTTTTGTATTCAACTATGACATTTTATAAAAATAGGATTTGATATTTTATGAAGGCTCGACCTGAGTCCTACTTTTACTTTTATATAATGGGCCGCGCTTGAGTTATTAATTTTTTTGTTAGGTTCATTTATGGCCGACTTAAACCCTACCTAGTACGGTCATGACTATGGTCAAGTGAAGGATAAATTTCACCTATGATACATCAACTATACCTATTATCTCAGTTTGGTACATGAACTTTGTTCTTTTTTTCCATTATCATACATAAACTTTTGTGTTACTTAGCCTAGTGCATCAACAGGTACCCCAACTTAGGCCCAAAAACCTCCTGCCTCCCTCAACTTTGCAGCCGACCCTCTAGGTACCTCAACTTCAAAAAAAGTGTACCAATTAACTACCTGTTTCCGATGGGACCAAACTTACAAAGGAAGGTCTTTGACACGCGCGATAAATGCTATAAAATAATGTTATGTAATATTATTGAATTAAAAAAAGAAAAAAATTATATCCTTATTAACCTAATTAACTCCTCTTTCCAACTGAATAGTCTCTCTTTCATACTTCAACTTCACCGAAAAAAAATCGCCTGAGAAAAGCAATCCCGATACCAGTGAAATCGAGTTGGAATTTTAATCTACATTGTCGCTGTCACCGGGAAGTCAAATGTGTAGAGAGAAACAAAGAAGTTAAACCTAATTTGGCGAATGTACTAAATACTGAAGAAAAATCGAAAGCACTGAAGACTGAAGAAAAATCGTGACAATCATAGGTTAGAACTTCATAAATGTGATTAAGTCTATAAGAATTTGTTGAAATGTGTATTGCTTATGTTTAATAGAATTTGTTAAAGATGAGTTATATGAAATGTTAATTAGCTATTCTGTTGATACTGAATTCATAAATGTTAATTAGCAGCATTTGGTTCTTTTTTATTAGGGATAGATGGAAAAAATGCAGGTTCCCATTGGTTTACATCATGGGGGTTTGATGATTGTGAAAGATGGACTGTTTGTTTATGAAGGTGGGACAGTAGAAGAAGAAGAAGAAGAAGAAGAAGAAGAAGAAGAAGAAGAGTGGTAAGATGGAGATGAAATTAGTAGGCTAGACATGTTATGGGCTATTTGGGCTTTGGGTTATGGAAGTGTGGGCTTATATACTATAAAGACAAAGGAAGTGATAAATTTGTTGAGTTGGTCAATGACAGTCAAATGCTGGATTACTTGGCATCAGTTGGGGATGAAGATAATGCTGTGGTATATGTGGACTCATCTTTTCATGAAATATCAAAATGGATAAGAGTGGGAGAGGATGGAAGAGAGGCCCATATAGCTAGGGCAACAATTCTTGAAGTTGGGAATATGAGTATAAAAAGAAAACCATAAGAGCAAGCAACCATTCAACACCAACAAGAGGCAACTGCAACTATGCAAGAAGAAATAACTCCTAATTATCATCCAGAGGAGGCTGGTGCTAGTAAAATCAACATAGAAGATAATAAAAGTGATATAGAGGAAGATGATTCTGATTTAGATTCAGATGATTGTGATGAGGCTTATGAAGATGATATAAAAGATAGTGATGGAAGTGATGCTGAGGTAAATGAAGTTTTGTTGAGTAAAAAGAAGAAAAGGCAAGAGACTGCAAGAAGAGAGGAAGTAAAACAGAATGCTAAATCAGTCAAGCTAGGGCCTGTTGGTGTTGATAAGGGCTTTGAAAATTACATAGGAGCTGGAAATGCATATTGTTTGGTGGCTGGAGATGAGGAATACCTGGGTAGCTCTGATATAGGAAGCCTTCCATCAGGTGATGAGGATGATGAAGAATATGAAGGTGCAGTTAGAGAGTATAGAAAAAGAAGCAAGAACAGAGTTCATTACGACCCAAAATGTGAAGAGCCCTTATGGGATTTTGGTATAATATTCAAGAATGTGCAACAATTCAGAGAGGTGGTTGTTTACTATTCTGTGAAGAGGGGGGTGCACCTAAATTTTAAGGTAAATGATAAGAGGAGGGTAAGACTTAGCTGCTGTTATGTTGATAATGAAGGGAACAAATGTCCATGGTTGCTGTTTGCTAGCTATGACAAGAGAAGTGGGAATTTTATCATAAAGAACTACCATCCAATACATTAGTGTGAAAAGTAGAATAGAATAGACATTGTAGTGCTATTTTTATTGCAAAGTTTCTGAGGGCTGAAATTACTAAAAATCCAAATATCAAGGTGTGGAGAATCCAAGAACTGTTGAAAAAAAGGTTGGAGGTGTACAAGGCCAGAACTGTGTGTAGGAGGGCTAGAGAGATAGTGGTGAAAGAAATGACTGGTGATTATAGGCTTGAATTCAGCAAGTTGTTTGACTATAGAGACTGCTTGCTAGAAACAAATCCATGTGTTTTAGACTGTGACATTGTTAGGAAACCAAGGAGATATATATTCAAAGCTATGTATGTTTGCTTTGCATCTATGAAAGAAGGGTACAAGAATGGTTGTAAGAAATGTATTGGATTGGATGGGTGCTTCTTGAAGGGTACATGTAAAGGGCAGTTGTTAGCTGCATTGGTAAAAAATGGAAATAACCAAATGCACCCAATTGCATGGGCAGTGGTTCATAATGAGACAACAGAGAGCTGGACCTGTATCTAAGAAAAATTAAGTGATGACTTGACTCTAAGAGGTGGAGAGGGACTTACAGTGGTCACAGACATGCAGAAGGTATGTTTTATTACATTTTTAGTAAATTAAGTAGATTGTATTATTGTGACTGAGGTCTTAGCCTAGTGGTTAAGATAGAAGCTGTGGACTCTAGAGGTCCCAGGTTCGAGTCACATTCGGGGTGGGTTGGGGATTTTCCTTTCCATTTAATGTAAGCCCAAATGAGGTAAATTTTTTTAAAAAAAAAAGTAGATTGTATTATTAGTTGAGTAAAATGTGTGTGATATTGCAAATTGTGTGATATTGCAAACTATGCAAGTTATTATGAATTGTGTGTGATATTGCAGACTGTGTAGTGCTATTTTTATTGCAAATTGTACGTGATATTGCAAACTATGTGTGATTTAAAAACTGAATATTGAGTATTTTAATTGAGCATTATGTTGAGGTTGCAAACTATGTGATATTGCAAATTGTGAAAGTTATTGTGAACTTAGTTGTGAGGTTGCAAACTGTGTGTGATTTAAAAACTGAATATTGAGTATTTTAATTGAGCATTATGTTGAGGTTGCAAACTGTGAAAGTTATTGTGAACTAGGTGTGAGGTTGCAAACTGTGTGTGATTTAAAAACTGAATATTGAGTATTTTAATTGAGCATTATGTTGAGGTTGCAAACTGTGTGATATTGCAAATTGTGAAAGTTATTGTGAACTTAGCTGTGAGGTTGCAAACTATGTGTGATTTAAAAACTGAATATTGAGTAATATAATTGAGTAATATGTTGTGTTTAATTTTATTTAGTTGACATTGCTAAGCTATATATAATTGAGTAATATGTTGTGTTCATAATTAGGGGCTTGAAATTACCATTAAAAGAGTGTTGCCAATAGCTAATCATAGGGAATGTGCAAGGCACATTATAGCAAATTAGCAGAAGAAGTGGAAGGGGGTTTAGAGGAGGAAAGTATTTTGGAAGATTGCTAAGTCCACTTTTAGAAATGAGTTGAATGATAATTTGGCAGAAATGAAAAAACTTGGAGACCAAGAGATGTAAGATGACTTGGTGAGATATAACTTAGACAGATGGTGTAGGACATTCTTTAGCTTGAACAATCCAAATGACACAGTAGATAATAATATATCTGAGTCTTTCAATAGTTGGATACTTGCAGCTCGGTACAAGTCCATTATAAGCATGCTAGAAGAGATTAAAAATCACTTATGAAAAGGCACACAAAGATGAGAGATTTCCCTAGAACATGGATAACAGACATCTCACTTCTTGCATACAAAGTGATAGAGCAGAATTCTGCTAGAGCTATGAGATGTATCATCTTGTGGAATGGAGATGATGGTTACCAAGTTAAAGAAGGAAAGTGGGGCATGTGGTTAATTTAACCAATAGAACTTGTTCATGTAGGGCTTGGTCTTTGAAGGGAATCCCTTATGCTCATGCAATTGCAGCTATGCATAACAATAATTTGAACCCAATTGACTGTGTTGAGCATTGGT
>CATIWQ010585744.1:0-17036 GCA_949673415.1 Euphorbia schlechtendalii
CATATTTGTCCTTTTAACTTCATCATCAAGCTTCAACTCTTTGAAGATCGATAAAGGCATAAGATTTATACTAGCCCCAAGATCACATAAACATTTTGGAAAGGAAATGTTTCCAAGTTTACACAGTATTGTGAAACTTCCTGGATCTTTAAGTTTAGTGGGCATTGTAGTAGTTATTATTTTGCTATAATCTTCAGTTAAAGATACTTTCAATATTCCTTCTAAGCTACGCTTACGAGATAAAATTTCTTTAATAAACTTACCGTAGTTTGGAATTTGGGTAATGGCCTCAACGAACGAAAGATTGATTTCCAGACCTTTAAGTTTGTTGCTGAACTCAATGAGTTGCTTATCCTCATTCTTCTTCTTCATTCTTTGTGGAAATGGTGGTTGAGGGGGATTAATTTTTCCAGAATTAAGTTGTTCATCCACTCCTGCTTTATTATTACTCAGATAATCATCCGGCACTTCAACAACATAATTAGCAAGCATACCCGAAGGATCTAATTTATCTAGTAATTTACCACTACGAAGGGCTATAGCATGCACATTTTTCTTAATATTTCCTTCTGTGTTACTAGGTAAATGGCCTTTTCCTCTAGATGGAATAGCACTTGCTAATTGACCAACTTGTATCTCTAAATTATGAATAGAAGATGATTGATTCTTAAACATCCAATCCTTCTTATTTTCTAACTTCTTGTAACATTCCTCAGACTCTGATTGCTTATTACAAACTCCTTCTAAAAATTTATCTATCTTACTTATTAACTGCCCTATTCTATTAGTACTCTAATAATTCTTTTGTTGATTATCACCATACTTCCAATTAAAACTCCTATAATTATTTCCATTATTGCCATAATAATTCCCTTTACTTTGAATATAACTTATTGTTCCCCTACACATGGGTTAAAGTTACACTCAAAAGCAGTGTGTCCTATTTGGCCACAATTTTCACATGTCAAAGAGTTACTCTTATTTATATGCATGTTATCTATCTTATGAGATAATGCAGATATTTGTACTTGCTTGATAGAAATAGGGTCTAATTCATTGACCTTTTTAACTGAACTAGAAGATGAAGATGCAGCATGCGAATGAGTAGGATTATTAATACTTGTGCTCTCTCCACTGGCCACATACTATTTGCCATATCTTCCAAAAGATCAAAGGCTTCTTGACTAGTCTTCTTCATAAGAGATCTCATAGCCATAGCATCAATCGCTCCTCTTGTTGCATGATTTATTCCATTGTAGAATGTTTGCAGAATCACATTTTGGGGTAAACCATGATGAGGACAAACTCGTAGAAGTTCCTTATAATGTTCCCAGGCTTCGTATAAGGATTCACTAACCTTTTGAGTAAAGGAAGTGATTTCTTTAATCAGTCTTGTAGTTTTGGTTAAAGGAAAGTATTTAGTCAGAAAGGCTTGGGCTAATTGATTCCAAGTAGTGATTGCATTTGGGGGTAATGAATTCAACAAAACTTTCGCTTTATCATGGAGCGTAAATGGAAATAAGTGAAGTTTAACTGCTTTATTAGGAACATTGTTCATTTTGAAAGTATCACAGACTTCAAGAAAGTTTGCAATATTGGGTAGACCATAATATTGAACATTATTGCTGATCATTTGAAGTAATGCTAGCTTGATTTCAAATTGATTTGCAGTGATTGTTGGTCTAGCAATTCCCTGATTGTTACCATTGATAGTCGAAATGACATAATCCATGAGCATTGGTTGTGATGTAGTTTTAAAAGATATCGATCCCATAGGGAAGGAATTCAGTTCTAAGGACCAACTAAAGTAACGGAACAAAGAAAATAAAAAAGATAATTTTATTGTTGATGATGGGTTGGTTGGGATATGATGGTAAATAAATAAGAAAAATTGTAGGGTTTGGATGGTAGACTGTTGAATAGATAGATGCATGAACAGGTTAGAGAAGATGTAAACTATATAGATATTCCCTAAGAACAAGTGTAGTAGAGAAAAGCATGCAAAATCATCATGAATATTTCATACACTAGGTAACTTTAACAAACATGGTTCTAGACACCTAAATATTCAATAATTCATCGCAGAGTGACACATGAAATGACTTTTCTAAATCTAGGGTAAAAGAATTATGACACTTATAAAAACCTGGATAACAATAATACTATGCTTAGTACGGGTCACTCTCACATAGCCATATTTAGCAAGTTACCACTAAAAAATGTTGGCTCACTAAACAGCATTATAATCACAGATCCAGTGATTATACGAAATCTTGTTAACCCCGAAACTACTCTTAAAGTTAACTTGAAAGCATATAACTTCATTAATATAAATGATGCTAGAAAGTACTCGTTATGACATATAGACATAACATAAATTTCGAAATAGAAAGAATAAGTAGAAGACAAAGTAAAGTTGTAAGGTATGCAAGTGAAAGCTAAAGTTGATCAAACCGTATCCACTCTTTTAATGGGAGTCGTCAATTCACGCAATTCTTGCGTCTACATTGAATTCGGTCTCGACTCTTACAGAACCTTCGCTAGGTTTCTATTCTTTGTGAATATCGAACAAATGAATGTTAAAGAATAGAAAATTTTATTAATAAGTGCTTTGCAATTACACTCATACAACTATCGCTTGAATTTGTGGTGAAATCTAGTGATTTAAATAAAAATCGAATCACTTATACATTTTTCTCACTAACAATTTGAACGTAACAAAATCTATACAATTTTCACTCTCTATCTATGCATACACATTATACACACACACACACACACACACACTACCATTCATTGCCCACAAAATTGGTTGGATTTAACCCTATATATAGAGTGAGAAGGGTTGCTTTTATCCAAACGAAGAGTCATGTCCATTCGCGAAGGGTTGCATCATCTTCAATGTGATTGGATGCAAGAATTCCTCCTTGTAATCAATGGATAGGCACCTTTTCATGGCTTCATTGTCCCCAAAAGGTGTCTTTTCTTTTGACAGTTGGTGGTGGCTGATGGCGGCTGATCATTTTTATCCGGCGGTTGGAAGTTTAGAATAGTTATCTAAAACCGTCACAAGTAGCTATCGAGACTTACATGTCACGATCATGAGCATTTGTTTGTAACTTTCCGTTTGTGAAAAATGACATGTCACAACCGTGAATGGGTGTCACGATCGTGACATGTGTTTTTCTTCATGATTTTTCTTTGCAACTTTACCGATCTTTGAAAACTTTGATCCTAAGCCAATTCCTTGTGTTCTACACATCTTTTGCACCTTTTTCACTCTTTTTACATTGAATTCCATCTTTGATAATTTTACTCCCAAGATTCAACTAGTTTCTGCACTTGCATAAAAAACTACATACCATGGGAAATCTTTTATATGAAGTATAAAATGACTTTAAACAATATCGTTTTATAAGTAAAAATATCATGATAATAAGTGTAATTGTACACTTATCAAGGAACACATACCTTGGCAAGTAAAACTTGCGTCAAAGGTAAAGGTTTAAAACCCATCAACAAGAAGGTAAAAAATGTGGTTATTGAAAAGGAGCGGCCTAAAGAAATATGTTTCATGTGCGGAAGGCCCGAATAGTGGAAACATGATTACAAAACTCTATTTTCTGAACAAGTGAAGAAGAGGCCAAGTGAGGCATCTACTTCAGGTATGTTCATGATAGAGAGTTTCTCTATAGTTCCCTATGAGTCTACTTGGGTATTGGATATTGGTTGTGGTACTCATATTTGTACTTCTATGCAGGGATATATAGCCTTCGTTTGCCTAGTGGCCTAGTTTTAGTTTTGAACAATTGCAATTATATTCTTGTTATCACTAAGAATATTATTTCAATTACGGGTTTAGCAATAGAGGGATAGACTGTTATATCTTAAATCTTGTTTTAATTCACCCAATTCTTAAGAAGACACCCCATGAGCTTTGGCAAGGGCACAGTCTTAAGATTGGTAATCTCAGATCATTTGGTTGTAGGTGCTTCATTCTAAACACCAAGGAGCAGCTAGGAAATTCTGATCTAAAGGCTGATGAAGGTATCTTTCTAGGTTACTCAACTAACAGCAGGATATATAAAATATATGTCAAAAGGACTGGCTTATTAGAGGAGTCTATGCATGTAGATTTCAATGAAACTAACTATGCAGATAGACGACCATCTGATGAAGATGAAGGAGTAATCCAACTAGAAAATCAACTCAGCATGCCACTCTCTACGCTTCCCAACCCAGCACAAGAACTTGAAGATGAGGATGTTAAAGTTGACGAAGATCTGTCAATCAACTTCAACGAAGAAGATCAAGCCCAGCCTCAACAACCCAGTGCAGAGGCTTTTATTGTAGATACGAGTCTTCCAAGAGAGATTATGACTCATCGCAATCACCCTCTCAAAAGTATTATTAATGATGTTCATTTTCTTTTGATGACGCGAGGTCAGCTTAGTAGAATGATGACCCATCCAACTTTCATCTAATTGATTGAACCCAAGAAGTTCAAAGATGAAGAAGGAGATGATTATTGGATGATCATGATGCAAGAAGAGCTGGATCATTTCAAACATAATGATGTTCGAGATCTAGTTCCAAAGCCCAAAGGAAAATCAATTATCGACATCAAATGGGTTTACAAGAATAAGCTTGATGAAGATGGCATTATTGTCAGAAACAAGGCCAGGCTTGTTGCTCAAGGCTACAACTAGCAAGAAGGCATAGATTATGATGAAACCTACGCTCCTGTAGCTCAGCTTGAAGCAATTAGGATCCTATGTGCTTTCACATCTCATATGAACTTTAAATTATTTCAAATGGATGTTAAGAGTGCATTCCTGAATGGATTCATTCAAGAGGAAGTGTATGTGCGCAACCTCTAGACTTTGAAAATTCGAAGAATGTTGAGCATGTCTTCAAATTGCAGAAAGCTCTCTACAGATTAAAGCAGGCTTCTGGAGCGTGGTATGAAAGGTTGACCAATTTCCTTATCAGTAAAGGCTATGAAAGAGGGAAAGTAGATATGACTCTGTTTATCTTGCAAAAGAAAGAAGATGTGTTGCTTGTCCAAATCTATGTGGATGCTATAATTTTCGGAGCAACAGATGAGAAGCTTTCAGCAAGTAGATGAAGAGTGAATTTGAAATGTCAATGATGGTAGAGCTCAGCTTTTTCCTTGGACTTCAAATCAAGAAAAGTGAAGAGGGAATCTTCATCAGCCAAGCAAAGTATGTCAAAGAAGTCTTGAAGAAGTTTGATATGGAGCATTCAAAGCCAATGTCCACTCCCATGGCCACTAACACAATCTTGAGTAAGGATGAAGTTAGTAAGCATGTAGATAGTAAGTCCTACAGATGTATTGTTAGTTCTCTCCTTTACTTAACTACTAGTAGGCTTAATATTCAATACTCTATGTGCTATTACGCACTTTATCAAGCTGACCCTAGAGAATCTCGCTTAGCAGCTGTTAAGAGAATTCTCTAGTACTTGCAAGGTTCTCTTGATGCAGGTTTGTGGTATCCCTACAGCTCAGATTTCACTCTTAGAGGATTCACATATGCTGGCTATGGCAGAGTCAAGCTTGATTGGTAAAGCACCACGGGGAGGATTCCATTTCCTTGGAGATTACGTTGAATACATTACGATAGGAAGTTGTGTAGCATAACTGCTATGAATTAAGAAGGATTATAGTATAAAGTCAAAATACCTTGAAGTTATGTGTGATAACAAAAGCGCAATTGACCTGTCCAAGAATCAAGTTCAACATGGTAGGATGAAGCATGTCAATATAAGACATCACTTCATAAGGGATCATGTGCTAAGGGGAGATGTCAAATTAGAGTATGTTCCTTCAGAAGAATAACAAGCTGACATATTCACCAAACCATTGACCATGGATCAATTCAATATTCTAAGTTAGCTATTGGAATTGCGAACCCCACATGAAGAAAAATCAAGAAATTTGGCTAAGTGTTGAAAATCAAGTCTCAACTCAGTCAAACAAGTGTTCATTTTCATCTTGTGTTTTGAGAGCACCACGTATCATCTACAAGTTGATGACGCATATAAAGCAGCATTTTGCAAAAGAGAGAGGTTACTTGCAATTTTGAAATGCATTTTTTTGCAAAGAACCCTTAATCTTTTTCGTATTTCAATAAAAACTCTCAACTCTCTCAACTAAACTGGTGAACACAAGAAAAACCCTGAAACATCAATGAGTTACCAAGAAGAACATATATGTGCATATCGATGAGACAGTGGAGAAGATCATCTTCCCCATAGAAGTATCTTCACTAAAGTGGACTTGTTGGAGAATAAGGACTTTGTCCAGTGTACAAGGTCAATTATGAGGGCCTTTTGGTGAATAAGTTCATGCACAAGGTTATCAAGCAACAAAACCTTAGTCAATTTATGTTTCTTGAAGGACCTGCCATCAAAAGCCTTATCTAGGGCTTCCACCATAGTCTCTACACAATCCAAGGCTACGATGATGTGCTTTTGGTGGAATTCAACAACACTTTGTACTTTATTTGTGCGGAACTGGTGGTGAGTCTCTTCAATATGCCATTGAAGGGTACAAAGCTATGAAGAACTAGAGATGAGGAATAAGTCATTGTCCTACAAGATTAGAAACTCCATACTGACTATGGATCTGGAGAGATAGTAGTGTCAGGGATGAGCTGAGAAGCTAGGGCTTGTTATGAGCTGCTGGTGAAGAAAATCCTGCCCAAAATAGGATCTTTGAGAAGCTGCACTTACTTTGAGAGGTTTGTGGTCTACCATATGGTAGAAGGAAAGCAACTAAATTGGCTAGTTTTGATTCTTCATCACTTAACCAAAGTTACTACCGTCTACCATTACGGTTGATTGATTACCGCCCTCATGAAGGCTGTACGAATGGACATGTCTTCGTTCATTGATGAACTTGAAAAATGATTCCAATGAAGAAGACTTTGGATATGCCTCACTTCAGTAGGTTCACACTCGCTACACCATGGCCCAACATCTAAAGCTGAAGAAGGCTAAAGTGGAACCCTCAGTGTTCCCCAAAAACGTGCTCAAGGAGGATGATGACACTTTTATTGTGGATTTTGAAGGTTTTGGCGAAGAGACCACTAAGGATGTTCCTCTATCTGCTCAGCTGGAGTAGATTAATGCAACCACTACTACCTCATCTTCTCCAAAGGCAAAGGTTGGATTGCAAAGGGCTAGAGCCAGCCTAACAAAACTAAGGGTAAGAAATGCACCTACCTAGCCTCAAGCTAGGCAAAGAGAACAAAATGAAGCTCAAGACTCACATTCAGAGGGAAGTTGAGGCAAAATAAAAGGTTGAAGAGGAAGAAGATGTAAGGGAAGAATAGGAAACTCTGCGCCAAAAGAAGCTCAAGCTTTAAGTCGCTGAAGATAATGTGGGATTGGGGAGCTCTAAGAAAGGAAAAGAGAACCCTAAAACCATCAGTCCTGGTGTTGCCATTCACGTTGAAGCTATTATCACTAAGGAAAAATGCACACAGCGTAAGCGATCTGCCACCACTCGCCCAATTAAGAAGAATGTTCAAGCGGTGAGTAGTGATGAGAATGTTGATGAAGTGGAGATTATCAATCAGGAAGTATATACTCTTCCTTATTCTAGCATCTCTAGCCCAATTCATACTTAGTTTGAGTCACTTCTAACTCAGACTAAATTACCTACAGCTGACTCATCCTTGGGTCAAATAGTCAACCCCTAGGTATCTTTAAATCCTACCCCTATTTCTTCTGTAAATCTTATATCTTCTACTCCTATAAATCCTAAAATTCTTCTGCCTGTAAATTCCCAAATTCCTTCTTATATTGTAAATTCTCCTCCTCAAATTCCTGAAATTGTAAATTCCCTAGTTTATATCCCTTCTTCTCCAAAAAATTCCCAAAAAACTATCACTCATTCTTCACGTCCTCCTATCACTCAAATAACTATCATTCCTTCCCTTGTAAAATAAAAACCAACCCCCTCTTCTTCAAATGTACAAAATATCTCTAAACCTACCTTTTCTTCAAAACCATCCTCTACCCCTCTAATCCCTTTAATAGAGAAGTTCTTAAAGCTGAGAACTCCGCTCAGCAAGGAAAAGCATATGAGGAGGTTGCTAAGGCAAATTTTACAGCCGATGAAGTAACTCCCTCCAACAGCAAGCTAGTCCAAGAGGACTTGGCTGATTCAACCATCTTGGCTCAGATTAGGGAGTTGGCAGAAATTCCCAAGTCTCAAAACTGATGCTTAGTTGGATGGAGCAGTAAGCCGCGTGCTACTATCTCAAGAATTAACAAACTTGTCTACAAGGTCTAAGGTAAAGCTACTAGAGTTTGATACACACTCTAGTATTCCATCTGAATCAGTTTACTTAGAAGAATTTGAGAAGATTCAAGGAAGCCTATATGCAAATCGCAACCATCTAGCTTAGGAAAGCTTGAAAAGCCTTGTGGATAAGATGGCACTGATCTTAACCAGACATTCTAACTCTGCAACTTAGCTTAATGCAGTTATCTCCTATATCCCCAAGTCTACTATTATCACTAGCGCGGTCCTATGAAAGAAGAAGGGTAGTATTGACGCTACTGCGGAGCAGTTGAGTAGCTTGAATACTATACTAGCAACTCAAGCTACGTAGTTTCACAAGTTTGGCGAAGAGCATGCTAAAATAAAGAGGAGCACTGACTCAAAGATCAGTGATCTGTACAAGGAAGTTGCAGTCACTATAGATCTAGGTTATAACATGTGCAAGATGATGGAGAGTATGTCCAGGTTGATGGTAAGCTATGATAATAAAGTTAATAGGGTGATCATAATCGTTGATGAGGTTACGAAGAAAGTGGATAAACCTATGCTGAACCTAGATGCTCTTGAAGAGAAATTTGACTTAGCTTGCAAAGTGATTAATGAAAATACTGATAACTCAGTAAAGAACACGCAGAAAGCTCTCTTTAAAGTGACTAGCAAGCTATTTCTAGAGCCAACTGAGTCCCTTGACCTAGAAAATGGTCTCTCTCTCCACAAAAAGCTTAATACCCTAAAGGATTATCTCTTTGATATGTAAAGGAATGTTGAACAGTTGGTCACCATTGGGATGTATGACACCAAGGACATTGAATTCACTACTAGAAACATGAATAGCCTTAACCCTCAGATCATTGACATGGAAGCCAAGTTGAAGATAGCGCTTTCTGCTTCAAAATTCAAAGGTTTGCGGCAATACTTTCAACAGTTTTCCTGCCAAGGATTTGATCAGATTGCTCAACTAACCCGGTGTCACCATCTACTTCTAGAGGAGCTTAGTGATCAAGATATCCTCTTGCTGAAGGGAAAAGAGCAGCTAGAGTCAGAGATATCTCCATCCATCAAAGGACAGCAAGAGGACTTCCAAGGTGCTATCGACTCCCTTAACCTGCGCATGGATCAATTTGTGAAAGGCTAGATAACAAAGGGGGAGAAAGTAGTGAAAGATGCAATAAGGACGGCTCAGTAATATAGACATTCTCTCTCTAGGAGACCTCAATATCCTCAACCTCAATAGTCTCAACCTCAATAGTCTCAACATCAACAGCAACAACATCAACCGCACCATCAAAGCAGTTATCCAAAAAGTAGTGGATAGTCTTCTAATTAGTCTCGTAGATAGATGTAATATAGGAAAAACTTGTAATAGGGCTGAAATGTAATCACTTAATGTAGAACACAACTTGTCTACTCCCTAAGTTTTTGATATTAATGAAAATTTCAAGTTGTGTTCTATCTTCAAAGCTTCTTAACTTTACATTTGATGTTTATGCCTACTATTTCTGCTTATAAACTGTTGCAGGAATTAATGAAAAGATAAAACTTAAAGAAAAGCTGAAGTAAGATAAAGTCCCAAACTGAAGAATATTCATCTATGTACAGGGGAGTTAAGCTAACTGAATAGAATCCAATCAGTATGGGGGAGTCCACACTGACTAAGGAGTTCACTCAACATGGGGTAGTCTTACATCATCTATTAGGTATCTTTATATCTTTAAACTACTTATTCAAGTAATCTCTTCTACTACCTATTTCGTTATCTATTCCAAAATGGGGGAAATCGTTGAACCCAAGTTAATAGTACTTCACAGTACTTAAAACGATTTGGGAATAACAAATTGTTTAAATAGTAAAACTAATTGAGTACTAAGTAGACTCTTAATTAAACAGGTTTACTTTAAGTTTGTTTAAGAGAAAACAACTCAATTTACTAAGTCTTTCATTAAGTTATGGCGTACAGTAAGAAAAGCTGAGTTCAGCTTAGTTTTATATACTTTACAAGATATAGATTCAATGAAGCTAAGTAGCTTTTATTTACCAAAAGCCGAGTTCTTTGATACTTAGAGAATATAATGACACATATGCTTTTAACGCTGTCTGTGAGAGATAGAATGTTCCTTTAATGCTTTTCAGGAGAAAAAAGCATTGAAATTGAAGAAGATATTTCAAGTGGTCCTCATAATGATAATGTGTCAATACGGAATATTGGAGAATCCTTACTAAAGTCCAAGACTAAAGGAATCCTCTAACATGCATCATTTCTCAATGTTTCCAACTCTCCAATGTCAACAACTGGACAAATCATAAGCTTCCATGTTACACCTTACTCGCTTCTCTATCTGAACAAAATTGGTTAAACAAATGAGTTTTAGACGCATGTAGATTAACGGATTAATCTCGTACTTCAACGTTCGAATTCTCTATCTCTAAATGTCTTGGAATTTATTTCAAATGGACAAATTTGAAAGATGTAAAGAGAAGAGAAATTGAAGACAAAGCTAGGATGTGAAGTTTACAATGGCTACTTTCAAGTCCTTCAAGTATAAATAGAATACTGAAGCAGATGTTTAAACTTGGTGAATCACCTCAAATTTCTTAAGAGCTAAATTACTGTCAAATTATTCCCAACATTCAAAATTTCCAAATCAAGCATTCTAAGAAAACACAAATCGCCTAGTCTATTTGTAATAGAGAGAATCAAATCTTGGATTTAACATTATAAAAGGATTTAAAGATTTTTGTAAGTTGAAGTCCTTAGTTCATATTTTCAATTCAAAATTTGAGTGATAATTTAGGAAGGGTACTGTGAGCAGAAGATGTTTTACCTGCACGGTCATAGTAAAGCACCGACCCCATGAGACGGGGTGTGGGGTTTTTGAAAAGGAGTTTTGATGTTGATTAAAAAAAACTTTGGAAATGAGTTGCTTAAAAGTGATTTTCAAGCTTAAAGACCCGAGACCTAAATCTCTAGTCTATGTTACAGAGTCGCCACCTGGATAAGCTCTTCTAGGAAAATTTGGTGTTTGCCTAATTCGTACCATAGAACAAAGATTCGGGTTCGGATGAGTTACCTATTTCATCGTCATTTGAGTTAAATTACACTTGATAGAAACCACGTTTATACTATTCAAACTAAACTAGATATTTTTTATTTATGTTATAGTTTATCACACATGCATAATACGGTAAGTAAATTGCTGAAAGTAAACACGTAGGAAATTTAAATGCGCCTAGTCTATGGGGGATTAATTACATAATTGGGTTGGGGGTTTTACAAATCACCTAAATACATCAAAATCTAAGGGATACAATTGCTTAAAATACATCGATATCTAACAAATGTTACATTTAATTTCGAAATGAAAAGTGATACCCGAAGGAAATTAAATCCTAACATACATCTATCCTAAACTATCTACATCCACAAAGGTTATCACATATACATCACATCACAAGTAGTTGCAAGTATGTTCGTTTTGATTTTAGTGAGACCCGAGCGGTCTAATTTAAAACATCGAAGATTTGAAATTTCTTTTTTGTGAAAAGGGTTCATTTTATACACATAAGTTGTTTAATCATTTTTTAGTGAAAATGCCACATGCGAATGTTTGTCGAGTCGGTTATCCGGGAACTTCGGTTCCCTTTTTCAGGGTTTCCTAACACACTTCATAATAATATTGACGGAAAATAAATCTAGGTCCATAAACGTAAATCATGGCATTATTGAAATCATTCCGAAAAGGAAACCGTTAAAGTCGATAAAATAATATCCCGGTGAAGGGAAATTGGCTTCAACCATCCAAACTCCCTTCGGGATGATCATGGGTTCATAAAATTTTCACACATACGCATTATATTACTTAAAAACTCAAGTTTCAAGCCTCAATGGTCACCACTGACCCTCTTGAAAATATATCAAAATCTGGAAATTTTACGAAGATTCTACTTGTCTTTTGCTTGTGAACTGATGTCATTAACGTCGTCAGTGATGTCGTTAACGCTATTGCGATGCCGTTAACGGTATCGCGATGTCGTTAACGGCATCGCAATGCCGTTAACAACATTACAGAGGCAGAACACTGGCAGTTTCTATCTTGTTTACATTTCACATTTTTTAAGCATCAAACACATATATATGATATAAACAAGTGAGACATGACTCTAGGAACTCAGAGGCTTACCCCATCGCCGTGAATCCACTTCGCTCTGTCCACGAAAATCCCCGGAAAGTCCTCCTCGTTTCTTTGATTCAGTTTGTGATTTCATAAAAAAAAGGGACAAATGAAGGGAAACAGAACTTCGTAAATATGAGTCTTGATAAGATGAAGTGAGGAAGTAGAAATCCTTCTTCACTTGAGTTTAGACTTCCGAAAACTTAAAAATTTGGAAAATGATCGAAAATGGACTTAGAGATTGAAAACTTCTAAATGAGTAAAAATGCTTGTTTTAGACACTTGAACCAAGTTCTATTGAGTTAGAACTCAGTAGAAAATGTCTTAAAAGAACTCTAAACCTCAAGTTTTCTGAAGCTCCCAATATACCTCACTTTCCGAAATAAGTGAACTAAACCTCAAACTTACCTAAATGACCTAAGAAAGCCCAAGTTTATGCGCTATCCATGAACATACACATTCAAGTTCCAGAAATACAAGTTAAAAGAAGTTAAAAGATGATTATTTAGTTATCAAAACACTTAAAATGCCTTTAGAATACTTAAAAACCAAAAAACCATTCAAACAACACTCACTTCTCTTAAGCTCACTCTCTTATTCTTTTTTTGCTAAATGTGAGCTCCCCCTTGTTCTGAAACTCAGCTATAACTAAAAGAGAGATCCCCCTTCAATCCAAAGTCAACTTAGGATCATAGGCCATACTTTTACTTTTAACTTTTCTCAATTTTTCTTCAATCCAAATGCAAATGTTCGATTAACAAGCCTTACGTAAGGTGTGGCAAGTGTATTTCAGAAGAAAAAATCCGAGCATGTGGGCAAAGATTTTCTTTTTAGCTGAAAAGCGCAGAAAGTGCAATTTTGGTTTTGCTACCACTGTAATGACATTAACGGTATTAGGAAATATTGTTAATGACATTGCGATGTCATTAACAACATTGTATGGCTAAGCTAGGCTTTTCTCTTTTAACTTGGGTTATTTTACACAAGAAGAGGCCTAAAGAAATAAGGTAGATGATTTCTAGACAATTTTGGGACCCTGCAAAATGTAAAAAAGCTAACAAGGGAAAATATTACAACTTTATCATTGAACTCGCGAATCAGGAGTAAAATCCCATGCTCATAGGCTATCCCTCATGGGATCACTACTGATATGAGATTAGTATGGTCCCACGATTGAAAGAGTAGTGGGGTTTTAGAGATAATACTTGCCCGGTCACGATTAGCACTCTTCGAAATGACGACTGGAAGCTTTCATCTCGGTGTGGCGCTTTCGAGGATCGGTCTCTCTGCGCCCCTCGTGAATTGCCCGTTCGGTAATGATGGCCCCTTGAAGATTGTCCTTTGGCTAGTTGACACCGATGGAACAGTTGGCTGTGTGCCTCCTTCCTTTTGGTTGAGGATCCCATGCATAGGCGATGGAAGGCCTGTTGAAGACGCGGAGCGAGACAAGGTTCGAGAAGACCTGAACTGTGGAAAGTTCACTAACTTTAAAAAGTTAGAAGATTGCAAACTATAGAAAGTTCGTTGATCGTAAAATGTCAGGAAATTTTAGAACTATAAAAAGTTCGTTGACTATAAAAAGTCAAGAAATTTCGAACTGTAGAAAGTTAGTTGATTATAAAATGTAGGGAAATTTTAAACTGTAGAAAGTCAAGAAATTTGAAATTTAGAAAGTTTGTTGACGGTAAAAAGTCGGGAAATTTTGAACTATAGTAAGTTCGGTGATTGTAAAAAGTCAGGAAATTTTGAACTATAGAAAGTTCGTTGACTATAAAAAGTTAGGAAATTTTTAAATGTAGAAAGTTAGTTGATTGTAAAAAGTTGGGAAATTTCAAACTGTAGAAAGTTCGTTGACTGTAAAAAGTCAAGAAATTTTGAACTGTAGAAAGTTCGTTAACTATAAAAAGTCAGGAAATTTCAAACTGTAAAAGGTTCATTGACTGTAAAAAGTCAGGAAATTTCGAACTGTTGAAAGTTCGTTGAATGTAAAAAGTCAGGAAATTTTGAATTGTAGAAAGTTTGTTGAATGTAAAAAGTCAGAAAATTTCGAACTGTAGAAAGTTCGTTGACTGTAAAAAGTCAGGAAATTGAGAAAATGCAAGTCACGAATGCATGTTTAAATTCCTTGATTGAGATTGTTGAAGGTAAAAAATTTTTGCCCCTTCAATCAAGAATTAAAATATGAACGCGTAATAATTAACTCGAGTATCGTGCCCAAGTTTCAGACTCGTTTACGAGGTTCCAGAAGTTCGTCGAACATTTTTGGTGACTTTTATAGGTTCAAATAAATTATAAATTGATTTCAAGGGGTTAGAAATGAGTTTGGGTTGAAAATAAAAGAAATGGGCTGGGCCAAAAGCCAATGTCGTGAACGACATTGGGTGATGTCGCTAACGACATCTCTTTCCAGGTTTCAAAATAAAACCTAACTTTCCTCCCCTTTTCTCTCTTTATCCGAAAACATCATCTCTTTTTTCTCCAAAAATCAAATTTCTTCTCCGATTCTCCCGTGAAGATGTTGTGCAAGATCAAGTCCCACAACCCAAAGGTTGTCTCTTCTTCCTCTCTTCAAGCCCACCCCAACATCTTGAACTTCAAACGGTGCTCGGTGGCAGAGGCATTTTGTTTCGAGAGGGATGACGAATTCGACGGGTTTTCGATCGATTCCTCGATCATTACTCTCTACATGAGGCTCAAGGAACATGCCTCGGTTGTCCAGGTAAGCCGAAACTCCCCCGATTTTGAGTTTTTTCTCGATTTTAGTCTAAAACCTAGGTTTGGAATTTCGTGAAAATTTTATGTTTTAGATGAAATTGATGCATGATTAGGCTTTATATGTTGATTATACATAGTTTGGATGATTTATCGCGATAAAGTCTATTTTTGCCTCTTCAACTGTAATGTCGTTAACGACATTACGCAATTTTGTTAACGGCATTGCAATGTCGTTAACGGCATCGTAGGGGCAGACGTAGAAATGGTTTCTGATAAATCCGCGCATGATTTCAACCTTGTGTATGGTTTCCGATAGCACTTATACCTAAAAAAGCATGTTTATGATGGAAAGGATACGGATTTTCGAGTTGGCTTTGTGATTTTTTCTTTGAGTCCGGTATATTTATTTTTGTAGCCGCAGACCTATACCAACTTTGTCGGTAAAGGGGCCAATGGGCGGTGGTGGAACCACACAGCTGGAGACTCAGAGCTTCATGACACTATCGATGCTCACAGGTTTATCCAACTCATGCATATTTCACCGGCGCATATGCCTCATCTTTCCCACCCTACTTGCATTGCCTTGGTCCAGCGGTGGTCTGAGACTATCGAGACTTTTCATCTATCGGTGGGGGAGCTGATGATCATGCCATCGAATGTGGTGGCGATGATCGGCCTCACCTGGCACACGAGGGCCATCCACTTCGACATCTTCATGGACCACTTCTCCACTTCACATCAGGTGCGTGAGCTATTCGACGTTGCCCTAAGAGCAGGGAAGCTCTCCTATAAAGAGCCGTACACTTACTAGTGCTCGATAGATGAGGTGCATGCGGACTAGAGGGCTCAATGCATCCTCTCTTTTGTGATTAACCTACTAATGGTGCTCTTCTTCCCTGTTACCTCCAGCAAGATCAACTATTCAGTCCAGAACTGACCTCGGGCCATCTTGGGCTAGCTGTATTATGGCCTAGATTGTGCAGTGAGGGCCCACGAAAAGGCCCTTAAGTTGAGTCATGTCCTCCTTTAGGTAATTTAATTAGTCTTTTGAAATTTTTACACATATATTCTTATTTAATTGTTTCTGCTTGTTTATTTGACTTTGTTTTTTTTGTTGCAGGTTTGGGCCTTTTCGTACCAGATTCTTCTTCATCCGGTCTTCAAGATCAACGTGGCTTAGAATAAGCCCTTCCTGGTCGTCTGGTACCGTCCGATCGGGAGACTCCGCAAATGGCGGATGGGATACCTAGAGTGCCTCTGTGGCCTCACATTCGATCAGGTATTTAGACACTTCCCGGAGTTTTTTGTTATTTCCTTTCTTGGATAATCTCATTATGAACACGTGCCTTCTCTTTGCTATTGTAGATCTACCTGGACCCCTGAGCTATGGTGCCAAATCGGGTGGCAATGGTATCTACGCATACTGATGTTGATGACCGTTGATCGCAAGGTTTTAACTCTACTTATTCTAAGGGCTTATATTCGGTGATGATGTTAAAAACCTTGTTCCTCATTTTTCTACCAACAAGTTAAGAAGTTCAAATATGAACAGGTGTTGTCAATACAGCTTATCAAATAGAAAAATGGTAATCACTGCAAGTATACAGTTTCGATGTAGTTTTAAAAGATATCGATCCCACATGGAAGTAATTCTTTTCTTAAGACCAACTAGAGTTACAGAACAAAAGAAATAAGATAATTTGTATTGGAGGGTTGGATGGTTTGGAAGATAGACTGATGAATAGACAGATACATGAACAGAATAGAGAAGATGTAAAATATATAGATATTTCCTAAGAACAAGTTTAGTAGAGAAAAACATGCAAAATCATCAAGAA
>CATIWQ010585775.1:0-21435 GCA_949673415.1 Euphorbia schlechtendalii
TGCATCTTTTTGCACCTTTTTCACTCTTTTTTCATAGAATTCCACTTTAGATCATTTTACTCCCAAGATTTACCTAGTATCTGCATTTGCATAAAAAACAACTACATACCACGTGAAATCTTTTATATCAAGTATAAAAATGACTAAAACTATAGTGTTTAATGTGTGAAATTAATGTGATAATAAGTGTAATTATATACTTATCATCAACACATTGTTCCTTTGAAGGAACATGCTCCAGCTTAACATCTCCACTTAGCACATGATCTCTAATTAAGTGATGTTTAATGTGGCATACTTCATTCTACCATGCTAAACTGGTTGGATAGGTCAATTGCGCTCTTGTTATCACACATAACTTTGAGACACTTAGACATTATACCTTAATCTTCCAGTTGCTACTTAATCCTTAGCAGTTGTGCTATGCAACTTCCTATTACCATATACTCAGCTTCACCTATACGTAGCGCAATAGAAGTTTGTTTCTTGCTATACCAATAGACTAAGCATTCTCCAAGGAAGTGACATCCTCATGTAGTGCTTTTCCCATCAAGCTTGTCTCTTCCATAATCAGCATCTGTGAATCCTCTTGGAGTGAAATCCATGTTTTTGGGATACCATAGACCTGCTTCAATAGAGCCTTACAAGTATTTGAGAATTCTCTTCATTGTTTCAAAATGAGATTGTCTAGGATCAGCTAGATAACCAGCATAGTAGCACACAACATACTGTATGTCTAACCTACTAGTTGTAAGATAAAGAAGATAACCTATGATTCCTCTCTAAAACTTATTATCTATAGGTTTTTCAGCTTCATCTTTACTTAAGATAGTATCAATGGCTATGGGAGTGGACATTAGCTTCGAATGTTCCATGTCAAACTTCTTCAGGACTTCTTTAGCATACTTCACTTGACTGATAAAGATTTTATTTTCAATCTGCTTAATTTGAAGACCAAGGAAAAATTTGAGCTCTCCCATCATAGACATTTCAAACTCATTTTTCATCTACTTGTGAACTCCTTGCACAGCTTCTCATCAGTTGCTCCAAATACGATATCATCCACATATATTTGGACAAGCAACACATCTTCTTTCTTTCACCTAATTAATAGAGTTGTATCTGCTTTTCCTCTTTCATAGCCTTAGCTGATCAAGAAATTGGTCAGCCTCTCATACCAAGCTCTAGGAGCTTGCTTCAATTCGAAGAGAGCTTTCTTCAATTTGAAGACGTGCTCAAGATTCTTTAGATCTTCAAAGCCAAGAGGTTTGTGAACATAAACTACTTCTTGAATGAATCCATTTAGGAATGCTCTTTTAACATCCATTTGAAACAATTTGAAGTTCATATGAGATGCAAAAGCATATAGGATTTGAATAGCTTTACACAATCGATGCCTTCTGCTGATTGTAGCCTTACGCAAAAAGCTTGGCCTTGTTCTAGACAACAAAGCCATGTTCTTCAATCTTGTTCTTGAAAACCCATTTGGTGCCGATAATTGATTTCCCTTTAGGCTTAGGAACTAGATCCCAAACATCATTGCGCTTGAACTGATCCATCTCCTCTTGCATTGCAATCATCCAATAATCATCTCCCTCTGCATCTTCAAACTTCTTTGGTTCAATTAATGAGATGAAATCTAGATGACTCAGTATCCTACTGACCTGACCTCTCATCATCACCAGGTTATGAATATCATCAACTATGCTGTTGAGTGGATGGTTGCGATGCATCCTAATCTCTCTTGGTAGACTCGAATCTCCAGCTGGAGGATCTACAATGGGTTGCTGAGGTGGAGGTTGATCTTCGCCATAGTTGAAGTTGATAGAGATATCATCATCTTCTTTGTCTTCCTCGGCTTCAAGTTCTTGTATTGGGTTGGGTAGCACAGAGAGTTGCATACTGAGTTGATTTTCTTGCTGGGTAACTCCTTCATCTTCATCAGATGGACATCTATCTGCATTGTTAGTTTCATCAAAATCTACATGCATAGACTCCTCTAATAGGCCGGAACTCTTGACATATATTCTATATACCCTTCTGTTAGTTAAGTGTCCCAGGAAGAAACCTTCATTAGACTTAGGATCAAACATACCTAATTGCTCCTTGGTGTTAAGAAAGAAACATCTACAGTTAATGATATGAGATGACCAATCTTAGGCTTACACCCTCGTCAAAGCTCATAGGGTGTTTTCTCCAGAATTGGATGAATTAAAACCCGATTCAAGATATAAAAAGTTGTATTAATAGCTTCTCCCTAAAAACACTTGGGTAGATTGTTATCACTCAGCATGGATCGAGCCAATTATACTATGGTTTTATTCTTCCTTTCTACAACCCCATTTTGTTGAGTATAACGAGAAGAGAAGTTATGGTCAATGCCATGCACTGAACAGAATTCTTTGAAATGAAAGTTCTCGAATTCATATCCATGATCACTTTGGTATATACTAATTTTAGTTTCTATTTCGTTCATTATTTGATTACTAAGCTTGATAAAAGATTCATATGTTTCATCTTTGCTACTCAGCAAGATTACCTAAGTGAATCTTGTGAAGTTATCCACAACCACTAATGAAAACCTCTTTCCACCTAAGCTCATGGGCTGAACTGGGCCAAACAGATCCCAGTGGAGGAGCTCCAATGGTCACTTAGTTACAACATGATTAATTGACCTACATGATTTCTTAACTTGCTTAGCTAGCTAGAAAGTTGAGCAAAGTTTATCCTTCTCAAAGTTGATGCTGGGTAAACCCATAACTAATTACTTTTTGGATAGTTTGGATAGAATGTTCATATTTATATGACCCAACCTTCTTTGCCAAAACTATGAATTATCCTCCATAGATACAAGACACACATTGGTTGAGCCAGAGGATAAATCAATCACATAGACATTATTGATTCTAGGAGCAAAGAGAATAGTAGAATCAATCTTACAGTTAATAACTGAGCAACCTTGTGAGTAAAATGTAACCTTTCTGCCTTTTTATAAAGCTGGGCTACACTAAGAAAGTTGAACTTGGGTCCTTTGACTAGAGAAACCTCTTCGATTAAAGGAGAGACACCTATAGTGCCACAGCCCACAATCTTAGCTTTTTGGTTGTCTCCAAAACTGGCACTTCCATTTCTTCTGAGCTCCTATGAGATGAACTAACATTCATATACCATCATATTCCTTAAGCATTCGCTATCCAAATACCCATTCGAGAGTCATCAGCGAATCTAAGGCTCGCGTGCAAAACAATTACGTTTTCTTAGGTACCCATACTCTCGAGTGGGTCCTCCTTTGTTAGTAGTTCTTAGGTTACTCCAATCATACTCATCATAATAACTAATTTTATACCTACAGAGAACTATATCATGTCCAGCTTTTCAACAAAAACCGCACACCATTTTTACTTTAGGCTAGCTCGCTTTCTTCTTTTTAAAGGAATTCTTCCTCTTAATTGGTTATTCAGAGTTTGATTGTTAGCTGGAGGAGGAACCCACTCCTTCTTCAAATTTGTTATATCAGTAGTTAACTCATCTAATTGTTAAGTGAGGTTGCTGGCATGACAACACTGATACTTAGCTTTTTCTTAAAGAAAGCGAATATCAAAGATAAGGAAGCAATAGTATCAACCTGATCTTCGCTTCACCTCACTAGCTCATTGATGTTTTCATCTACTTATTAGTCAGTTTCATGACATCAAAGAGTGCCTAGGCGAACTCTTCTATTGATAAAGGGATTTCAAAATATACCTCAGTTTGAGGTGCTTTCCCCTTGTTGCACCCAGCTTCAGAATCAGCAGCGGTTTGACTTCTACCTAAGGTAGATGCTAAGCATTCACCCCTTTCATTTTCAATGTCCATCAAGCAGAGGTTGGAAAAATCAGTTGCTTCTTCATCTGATGACGAAGACTCTTCTGTATCGCTCTAGGTGGTAGCAAGTGCCTCATTCTTTTTTACGAACCTTTTCTTGTATCTGTCCTTCTTGATCTTTTGGATAGCTTGACTGTATATGGCCTTTCTCACCACATCCAAAGAATTTGATATCTTTATTGTGTTCCTTCTTGAGTCCTTCCTCAGCTCCTCGATGGTGCTGAGTTGACTTGATTTTAGCAGGAAACTTCTTTTTGTTGAACTTCCCATCCTTCTTCATGAAGCATTTGAAATGCCTAATCAGATTGGCCATTTTCTCATCAAATTGTAGCTTGTGGATTCATTAGAGGAATCACCTTTTAGGACAATGGTTTTACCCTCTCTTTCCTTGCCTTTACTCCTTTTAGAGTTATCGATATATTTCCTCAGGCTCATCTCCTGAGTCAGCAAGGTGCCTATCAGCTCATCATAGCTGTAGGTCTTAAGATCATGAGCCTCCTTGATCGTGCTCTTCTTGGCATCCCACTCTAAGGTAAGGGTGCAAAGAATCTTCTTCACCAGCTCCTCCTCTGTTAACTCCTTATGAATACGCTTCAATTCATTAACGATGTTAATGAACCTGGTATTCATCGCCTGAATACCCTCGTTGGCGCCCATTTGGAACATCTCATAATCTCATAGAATCAGGTTGATCTTAGACTCCTTAACCTTGTCCAATCCTTCATAGGTAATCTCCAGCTTCTTCTAGATTTCTTGCGCTATCTCACATCTTGAGACCTTGTTGAACTCTGTAAGATTTGGTGCACAATGTAAGTAATTGATGGCTGCGGCATTCTCTTTGAGAAGCCTTAGGTCAGCATCATTATAGTCTTCTAGATCGACTATAACATGTTGCCCATTCCTCATTATAGTAGGAATTCATAGACCAAGCTTTATAGCAAGCCATGCTTGCATACTTTGTGATTGAATAAAGTTTTTTATACGATTTTTCCAAAACGTGTAATAATTACTGTCAAATAGCGATGGCCTAGTCACAAACATTCCCTCCTTAAGGAGTACTATCTGTCTTGAGCTGGAACTAAAGATGTTATAGCCCATTTATGGATCATTAACTCAAAGATGATTAGTCAATAAGTTGAGCACTTGCTCTGATACCACTTGTTGGACCTTAGACGGCTTAATTATACAACAGAGGGGGGTGAATACTAATCTTGGTTAATTTTTTATTTTTATAAAATATTTACTAAGTAAAAGTTTTTGTATGGGCGTGTTGAGTGTTGCGTGCTGAGTTGGTCTAAAATCTTATAAACTACTCAACTTTGCTTACATAGTTTATCTTCAATTGTATGCTGAATACTCAACTCAACACAGATTGGTTTTTCAAGAAAAATTGAATACATAGATAGAATGATGGATGAGATAAAAGAGATAAAGGTAAGCGATTAAGGTTAGAACTTCAACACCTGAGATTTTATCCTGGTTTGGTCCCTAGCCTACCTCTAGTCCTTGGATTCCTTTCTAAGCTTTAATCCACTAGTGATTTTTTTCCTTCCTTAGGCAGAGAAGCCTTTACTGTGGGTTGACTCTATTATAGAAAGTACCTTTCTTTCTAACTACCACTCAATCCACAGTTTGGGTACCCTTCCCAAACCGTCACTCAAATTTCTAAAATAAATTTGCGAAAAGGGAATTCAACTTATAAGCTTGTTGAATCCTTTACAATGATAAACCATTAAGTGATATTTCTCTCTCTATTACAAATTGATTTGAATCAATGAATGTTTGCTGATTGCTTGATTTGGAATTTCATGAAGCTAGGAGTAAATGAATAGAGTTTCATCTCTTTAAGAAATTTGAGGTGATTCACCAAGTTTGAACATAAGCTCTAGTCTTCTATTTATAGTTGAAGCTCTTGGAATTAGTCATTGCAAACTTCTCATCCTGACAACTTTTTAATTTCTCTTCTCTTCAAATCCTGCGAATCATCCCATTGAAGATAGATTCCAGGATGTTTAGAGATAGAGATTTCGAACGTTGAAGCATAATATAATTCCATTGTCAAAATCTCATTTATCTTCAACCAATCCATTTAGATAGAGAGGCGTGCGAGATGAAACATGGAATTCTATCATTAGTTGACTTTCTGATGTCTATAGAGGTGCACGGAGACATTGAGAAACGGTGCATATTAGAGGATTCCTTTTGTCTTGGACTTTAGAAAGGAATCTCCAACATTTCGTACTGACACCTTTTTGTTTGTGAGGACCATAGGAATATCTTCTTTAATTTCAGCACTTTTTAACATCAAAAGCATCTAAGGTATATTCTGTTTCTCATAGAAAGCGTTAATATCACAAGTGTCAAATATTCTCTAAGGGCTCATTTGGTTAGCAGAATAGGAGAAAAATGAATGGAAAAAGGTGGAGTGTTTACCTAGAGTCCTTCGTCAAGATGGAATAGCTATTCCTAGCTATCATATAACTCATGGAATAGCTATTCCTCCCCTCGAGAAGGGAATAGCTATTCCATGATTTGTATGATAATCCGAAATAGCTATTTCATCCCAATGACGGGCTCATGGAAAACACTCCACCTTTTTGTACTTGTTTTTCTCCTATTCCATGGAATAGCTATTCCGCCAACCAAACGAACCCTAAGTGTCTAAGGAATACAACTTTCTATTTCCAAAAAGCTAACTCACAACTGCTAAGTGGATATCTTTATAAGATATGTAATACTCAGCTCAACTCAGATTTTCTTACTTTAAGCCGTAACTTAATTAATTACTCAGTAAACTTAGTTAATTTTCCTTAAACAAACTCAAGTAAACTTCATTAATTAAGAGTATACTTAGTACTCAATTAATTTTACTATCCTAGACAATTTGTTATTTCCAAAATGTTTAAGTACTATGAATTACTAATAACTTGGGTTCAACGGCTTTCCACATTTTACAAGTTCCTAAAATTATCAGGTGAAAGTCTACTTTGCTTCTTTGGGCTTTAACCCTTCATTAGAATCATTTTTAGCCCAAAAAGCCCAGACTGAAGTGTCATATCGTTAACAACATGGCCAATATCGTTAATGACATGGTTGATATCGTTAACGACATGGCTAATGTCATTAACGATATCGCGGTAGCAGCAGAACAAAAATTACGCTTTTTGTAATTTCTGCCAAAAAGCCCAAACTTACCCACATGCTCAGATATTTCTACTACAAAACAACTCCCCACACCTTACGTAAGACCATTTATATCCGTTCTCACATGGGATCTTATGTATAAAGCAAAATGTAAAATGTGAAAGTATGGCCTAGCCTAAAACTTAGTTGACTTAGGATTGAAGAGAGCTCCTTAAAGATAAAGCTGAGTTTCAGAGATTAAAGAGCTCAAATTTTTTTCCAAGAGAGTGAAAGTGAGAGTTTAAAGTGTTCTTGTGAAATTTTGATTAGATTTTTGAACTAAGTTTATACTTTAACCATCCAAAAACTAAAAGTTTCAGTTTAGATAATTTAATTTCAAAGAAAGGGCTATGAACTTGGGGAATTTGGTATTCTTGAGTGTTCCTTTAAGCAATCTTGAAGTTTAGTTCTCTTTTGTAGTTAGTTTGACTTATTCTCTAAAAACTAAGCAAACTTGAGAATTAGTTGTGTATTGTTGAGAACTTTCATCAATTTCTAAGCAAATAGAGCATGGTGTAAGTAATCTTGGTAGAGTTTTGAGTCATCTTTCTAGCTTTGACATATTTTAGTAGCTAGATTTTCACTTCCTTTTTAAAGTCTAAGCTTGAAGGAGAAGGATTACTACTTCCTTTCTTCCTCTTATTAAGACTAACAAATAGAGAGGCTTGGTTAAGGCACCGAAGATTAGAGCTTCCATCTACGAGTTATTTGAAAACTTTATTTCCTAAGTTGTTTAATTCCCACAATAAAGTTCATTGTGAAACATGTGTGGTAGCAAAATGTCATAGACACACTTTCAAACCAAGCAATACCAAAATGGATGCACCTTTTGATTTAGTTCACTCTGATGTATGGGAACCATCACCTATTATTGATGGATAATTTTTTCGGTATTTTCTCATTTTTGTTGATGATTGCACACATATGACTTGGGTTTATTTCATAAAAAAATTTGAAGTAACCGAAAAATTTATCCCCTCCCATACGATGATACAAACCCAATTTGACAAAATTATCACAACCTTATGTTTTGATAATGGGGGGGGGGGGATTTTCAACTCAGCCATGTAATCTTTTTTCCAAAATCGAGGGATTATCCACCAAACAACTTATCTACATACACTGGAACAAAATGGTGTTTCCGAAAGAAAAAAACTGAATCCTCCTAGAAATGACCTGATTCCTAATCATTGAATCCAAAATCACAAAAACCTTTTAATAAGAAGCACTAGCCACATCAACCCACCTTTTAAATAGACTTTCGACCAAAATTCTTAACCTATGAACCCCAATCCAAACCTTAGCCAACTTCACCAAAATTCCACAACCATTAACCCTTCAACCAAGGATATTTGGGTGCTCTGTGTATGTCCACATTTCCAAAAGTGACTGAACCAAATTTGACCCATTCATAGAAAAATGTGTCTTTGTTGGATACAATATTGATAAAAAGGGATATCAGTGCGATAACCCAAAAAACCGTCACATGTATACCACCATGAATTGTAATTTCCTTGAATTTGAGTATTTTTACAATACCCAAATCAGCGGTTAGGGGGAGAATGATGAGTTTGACATGCTTAGCTGGGTACCAGAAATAACAACTATTGAAATAAAAGTCAACACCTCAAAAGATGTGACACTAAACTCTAAGGAAGATAGTATTATTGGGAAATCTTCTAAAGCTTCCATACATTCATCAGAGACCAGTCCCTTAACAAGTAGTCATCCTAACCTAGTGTCTGAGGTACGAGAAACTAATTTCGTTGTCCAAATTCTCCATGACTTTGATAATATAATTGAACAGGTGAAAGAACCTAAAATAAGGGAACAAAAGGGAGGGTATGTCCTGCCCCTAAGAAAAACAGGGCCATTCCATGAGAGAGGTGTTCACCAGAAAAAGAGGCCCAGAGATCCAGATACCTAGTAGCACACATTGCGAGGGGGAGTCTATTTGACGAAGCCAGAGCCTTTATCACAACTGTATGCAAGGAAGAAATTCTAAACACAACTAAACAAGTTATGTCTTCAGAAAACTGGAAAGCTGTTATGGAGTAAAAAATGAATGCTCCCAACAAAAACAATACATGGGAGAAATGTACTCTACCTACAGGAAAGAGAAAAATTAGATGTTGATTGGTATATATAGTGAAACACTTGCCAAACCAATTAATTGAGAGATACAAAGCACGACTAGTGGTAAAGGGGTACACACAAACCTATGGTCTCATCTATTTTGAGACTTTTTCACCAATGGCAAAAATTGATACCATTCGAGTACTTTTCTTTATTACAGCCAACAAAGTTTTGCCACTTCACCAGTTTGATGATAAGAATGCCATTCTATAAGGTGACTTGAAAAGAAGAAGTCTACATGGATGCACCACCAGGATTCAAAATAGAGTTCAAAAAGGGAGAAGTCTACCGACTAAAGAAATCTCTATATAGGTTAAAGAAATCACCAAGGGCATGGTTTGGAAGATTCACAATTACAATGAAAAGATATGGGTTCCAACAATCTAACTCCGATCATACATTATTTCTGAATCATAGAGGTGAATTAGTAAATTGCCTTATTATCTATGTTGATGACATGATCACTACAGGAAACAACGTAGAAGAAATAAGCAAGTTAAAGGTGAATATATTCATAGAATTTGAAGTAAAGGACTTGGCCACTTAAATACTTCCTCGAAATTGAAGAACTAAGGTTTGTTCAAGGGATTTTTATCTTTTAGAAGTAGTGTATCCTAGATTTACTAGTGGAAATAGGAATTCTTGATTGCAAACTAGTTGACACACCCATGATTGTCAACCACAAACTTAGAATCTTGGAAGAAGCAGAGCTAGTTGATAAAAGACAATATCAACAACTAGTGGAAAAACTTATCTACCTCTCACATACATGGTAAGACATATCTTATGTTGTAGGAGTTGTGAGTCCATTCATGCACCAACCTCAAAAGGATCACATGGAAGCTGTATAGAGAATCATCAGACATCTAAAGGGTACATCCGGACATGGGACCCTATTCAAAACACATGGACATCAAGATATTACAAGCTATACTAATGGTGATTGTGCTAGTTAATCAAGACAGTAATTGAACATGAAAAGTTGCAAAGTGAAATTTCAAAACTTAAATTTAACCCTAAAGAATCTCCTAAGCATGTCATGATTGATAAAATCTAAGTTAAAATGTTCTATAGATGATATTAGGTTTATAAAACATATTAAAAGAAACCTAGCATCTAAGTTAAAAGCATTATTAGTTGATGTGTGCCTTTCTCTTGGTGCGGCGTTCCCTTAGAGTAATTTGGTAGAACTCCATTAACACAAAGCTTCCAATCAAAGATAGCCTCTACAATTGATCTACATAGATCTTCACTAACTAAAACCTCCATTGAGAGAGAACCTATTAGTAGACAACAGCTGCTAGACCGCTCAAAGACCAACCCAAAAATATTAACTAAGAAGGCTCACTTCAAAAAGAAAGAACATCTAAAGAATTCTTGCGACATTGGAGAAACTCGTGGAGGATCTAGTAAAAAGATCGTGAAGAAAAGATGTCGAACTCAGAAGGAAAGGCTGAGCTAAAATGATTTGAAAAGGAGTAGGGGTAGCTATATATAGGGAGAAGAGGAGCTGAAAGCTCCTCTTTTTTTCAATGTGGGATTGTAAAAACCCTATCCCACAAACAAGTTAACAAAGAGGATCCCTAAGATCCCAAGCTAACCCACCCATAGCCCACATATGCAGTTTATATGGTAGCCACGCAACTAAAGCCCTTACGGGCTTGCTTTACTCCTTAAGCTTGGCCTTGCGGGCTCTCCCGTAAGCCTAGCTTACTGGTTGCTAGCGAGTCTACACACCAGGCCCACGTAAGCATTGCCATAGGAAGTTCTTGCAAGCCTACTTCCCGCTAGTGCATGCATTAGTGGCCCACGAGTAATTTTTAGTCATAGGGAAACTGTACAGGTAGCACCTCGAACAAGCCATGTTCATTGGGGCCCACTCGTAATGGGAAAATTCCCTTGCTTCATTCCGTACAATTTTCCCAAAATTCTCCTTTAATCCTTTTAATTATTAATTTGGTCTAGCCAATTAATAATTCATCTAACGATTTTGAAATCCTTAATATTCTCGGCATAGACCTAGTCTATAGGTTCTTTACTTAGTCTGGTAACGACCCAAAGTGTGTGATGTCATAGGATCTTGAATAGAGCCACTAGAGGTTAACCTAAACTTGGCTTCCCATCCAGGAAACTTCAGGCTTAGTGTTCCAAACCGATATGGAACCTGATAGCTCTAGACAATCAAATAGGCTTTCAAGCAAAGGTGTATGATCCCTCGATACTCGAAATGTCACATGCTTGTGACTTGACCCGATTCTAAAATAATAACCAATACAATACACTCCTTCCATTAGGTGAAGTACCATCCAATTTATTGAGATCAGATTATGTGTTAGCTCATGTGATAACCGTAGCTATCCTAGAATTAGACTTGTTCACGAAGTACACCACTCGCCATAATGCATCAAGATTGACTATAAACTCGTTCCATCAATCTTATATTCTGATAAGAAGTTTATGAGTGTGTCTCTTCAACAAGAGTCCCTAAGGTACATCTCCCTTTATATCACTATATAACGAGCGATGGATCTCATCTTGACTACTCGGCTTACCAACATGTGATCATCACTACACCTGTATCATCTTGATCACTAGGGTATGAATAAGTATGGCCCAAAGTATAGCAACTCCAACATAAGGTAACCAATATCTCAAGTTTGAGGATACTTGTACTATTATTGCAATAAGACATGACACCAACACATGGATATAGTTATATTTGAGTGTCTGTCTTATAGCGATCTCTAATGTATTGCCCGAATACATTCATGTGTTAACTTAAGATACCACCTTCAACTCGTGAGATTGGCTGCTTGGATCTAATCCAAGGAGCAAGCTTACATATGCCAGCCTGTCTGCTTCATTGATGTCCAATCTCATTGAAACTCTGGCTAGGGATATTTAGACTATTCATAGTAACATGTATGTACAGTTCTCACACCACATAGCTCCCACCATATCCTTACACTTTTACGGTATGAAGTAGCCACAGAATTTGTCTTATCAATGCGCATATATAATAACATGCATATATAATAACACACATATATGATACTTGCGAGATAAATAAATTAAATAAACACTGATATATAACAAAGATGCCTTTATTATTAATAATAATCTGAAACTATTTGTACATTATAACTAATTAAGATATATCACCCTAATATCCTATAGGGCATACATCGTGTCTAACAATCTCCCACTTGCACTAGAGTCAATTTCCCATGTGTTTTATGCCATACTCCTTAACATACTAGTTATGCTTAACCTGAGTCAATGGCTTTGTTAGCACATCCGCTATATTCTAATCCTTTGGGATATATTCTAAGCTTATCTCCTTTCTAGCTTATATATGAGGTTCCTTTGCATGAGCAATAGCCCCATTATTATTTCAATAGACCGCTATTGGATTTACAATGTTGGACACCACACCAAGATCACTAATAAATCCATTAAGCTAGACAACTTGCTTAGCTGCTTCTGAAGCAGCTGTATACTTAGATTCAGTGGTTGAATCAACAATCATATCATGTTTGAAACTTTTCCGAACAACTACCCCTCCATTTAACATAAACACATATCTTGATTTGGAATTGTAATCATCCCTATCAAATTAAAAACTCACGTCAGTGTATCCCTTCACAGAGAGATCATCTTCTCCATATACCATAACATATCCTTAATCCTACATAAGTACTTAAGGATAGTTTTAACGATCATTCAGTGCTTCTCACCTAGATCAGACTGAAATCTACTCATGACGCTCAACGCATGTGAGACGTTAGGCCGAGTGCATACCATAGCATATATAATGGATCCTATTGCTGAAGCAGAGGGTATTCTATTTATGTGTAGTCTCTCCTCTTGTGTTCTCGGACACTCAGATTTAGAAAGATTAATCTTGTGAGACATTGGGAGATAACCCTTTCTTGACTGCTCAAGGTTAAATCTAGCCAAAACCTTATCTATGTATGTACTTTGAGAAAGACCTAGCAGCCTTCTAGATATATCTCAGTAGATCCTTATACCAAGTATAAAATATGCTTCTCCAAGATCTTTTATGGAGAACTTCTGTGACATTATGACTTCACTCTTTGGAGAAAAGGAACATCATTTCCTTTAGTAATATGTCATCGAGATATAATAAAATGAATATGATTGCACTTCCACTAGCCTTCTTATATACACAAGGCTCCTAAGCATTTGACACAAAACTAATTTCTCAAATTATCTCGTCAAACCTAAAATCGAGTAGGGTTTGGTTCCTCCATTCTGACACTCCATTGTGTTGGGGTGTATAAAGAGGTAAGTATTGGGATAAAATACCATTATACCTTAGATAATCTTGAAACTCTTGGCTTAAGTATTCACCACCTCGATCAGATCGAAGGGTCTTGATACTTTTCCCAAGCCATTTCTCTACTTCGATTCTAAACTCTTTGAATTTCTCAAAATTTTCAAACTTGTGCCTCATTAGGTACAGATAACCATATCATGAGTAATTGTCGATAAATGTTATGAAGTAGATGAAACCCTCATGTGTCTTAGCACTCATTGGACCACATACATCGAAATGTATTATTTCCAAAGTACTAGTGGCATACTGACCCTTTCCTTTAAAAGATTTCTTAGTCATCTTTCCTTTTAAATAAGGTTTTCACGCACCATAGCATTCCCATTCTATTGGGCCCAAGTCACCACATTTGTGTAACTTAGTTAAGTGAGTCTCATTTATATGGACTAGATGCTAATGCCATAAGTATGAGGATTTCTCATTATCTAATCTCAATTTCGTAACAATGTTCATATTTAGAATTTCAGTTTTAGTATCTAGAACATAAATGCCATCAACAAATATTCCACAAGCATAAAGAAAAATTATTATTAGAAAATAAAATCCCAAATCCCTCTGTTGATAAATGCCCAACATAAATAATATTCTTAGTGATAGTAAGAATATAATAGTAATTGTTCAAAACTAAAACAAGGCCATTAGGCAAATGAAGGCTCCATTTCCAACTCTTAGGTTTATTTCCCTCTTAGCAAGCCTCCTACTATTCCGCAACCCCTACATAGAATTACAAATATGAGTACCACAACCAATATCCAATACCCATGTAGACTCATAAGGAACTGTAGAGAAACTCTCTATCATGAACATACCTGAAGTAGATGTCTCACTTGGCTTCTTCTTCACTTGTTCAGAATTCAAAGCTTTGCAATCACATTTTTTACCATCCTGTTGATAGGTTTTAAACCATTACCTTTTATGCAAGTCTTACTTGCCAAGGTACATGTTCCTCTAGCCTTCAAACCTTCTTCAAAACTTCTAAGTTTCTTAATAAACTCGGATGTCTTGCTGGTCTTTCTTGACATAAGATAATTTTTCATAAATAGTGAATTTTTATCAGACAGATTGTCAATCACAGTTAGTATGTCATACTTAGAATTTCTTTCAATTCCTATCTGAGTCATTCTCTTTGAATATTCGAAGTACTCAATGCAATGCTCAAAGGCCAGGATCCCTTCATTTCTCCCAAAGGTATAGAAGAATTTTAATATTTCATTCCATTCAATCTTCATGCCCTCATAAATTCCTCTACGATGGATCAACATGGATTTTAAGTCCATATCATCATGTTGTTTCTTAAGCTTCAAAGTCATGGTTTGGATCATCACAAGTGATAGCACAAAAGCATAATTCTTATGCTTAAGATATGCCTCTTTTTCTTAGATAGAAACCTTAGCATCAAGATTGATTTGTTCGGGATCATCTAAAACGTAATCCATGTTGCTCTTCTCAAGCTCCTTTCTAAGAGCCTTAAACCAGTCATCAAAATTGATCCCTATCAACTTATTATCAAGTATCAGACGAAGATTTATGTTTGGATTCATGTTTAACCTTGATATAAGATAGAAATTGTTTAGACAATAGTATATGTACATGCATTTAATATAAGGTCTTTAATTAAACATATAATTCCTACTATTTTCTTGACATTCAATAGCCCCATAATTCCTACTATTTTCTTGACATTCAATAGCCCCTTCTATTTAAATTCGAGAAATTTGATCCTACAAATTTTCCTTATTAGGTTGTATCCATAGCCACTCATTATGACCCCCGCTATAGCAGGTCAAGCCATAACAAAATTACCATGGTTGGAACCCGTCCATTTGCATCCCATGCAATTGATAATCCATTTGAGTTCTCTTTCTCGAAATGTGCATCCCTGATTGTACGACTCCTCAAATGTGTCTCCAATCTAGCATTAGCTCCATTGACAAGGATAACTAACCCATTTTGGTGAAGGAATTAACCCCATCTAGTCTCATGACCAAACACATGTTAAGGGAAAGCATGTTGTACATGTCCTTACATCTGTTAATAAGGTTCGTATCATGACTTATGATTGTAAGATAATCTACCTCCTCAATATTGTTGTAGGGATTTCATTGGTGCCGCCGGTCTCGCCCTAGTCTAGGTCCTATACGATGGATATGATAATGATAATAATACTTCTAGGCTATTTGGAATTATTAATGTAAGGAAACATGCTCAAGACTAGTACATAATAATCATTCCATTATGCCAAGTCTCTACATATCATGTAAAATAGATAAGGTCTATGTTTAATTTCTTGCACCTATGTCTATAAGTTTTAATTTATCAACTTAAACCACGTTTGTAAAGCCATATGCGGAATCCAATTCTCATACTAGAAGTCAACTAAGTCATAAAAATCCCTTGGGTACACTTGAACCTAATACCGATGGAGATGACCAAGTAGGAGAGGCCCCTTTATAGTGAATGAGAAGCCAAGTCCAATCCTTGACCACAGGCATTTCGATTCGTTGTACCATCGAAATTATGATTTAAAGATTTCGTTCTTTAATTGATTGAAGTATGGGATGACCCTCAAATTGGTAAAACATCGCTAATTATATGATAATCACTAAGACTAAGTTTGAGCAAAACCTTAATTTACTTTTCACATCATTTTCTATAACAGGAATTGAAACCTAAATCATGCAAAGCATACTTTAATCAATACATTGAAATAATCAATATCAACATATTATAATCAATCATGCACAGTATAAGGCAAGCTCTAATACCACTACTAGTAAATCAAGATAGTAATTGAATATGCAAGTTGCAAGGTAGAATTTCAAAACATAAAATTAACATTAAAGGATCTCCTAAGCATGACATGATTGATATAATCTAAGTTGAAATGTTCCATAGATGCTATTAGGTTTATAAAACTTATTAAAAGAAACCTAGCATATAAGTTAAGAGTATTACTAGTTGATGCATGCCTTTCCCTTGGTCTGGCGTTCCCTTAGAGTAATTCAGCAAAACTCCGCTAGCACTAGCTTCCAACCTAGGATAGCCTCTACAATTGACCCACCCGGATCTTCACCGACCAAAACCTCCATTGATGAAGAACTCATTGGTAGACAGCAGCTACTAGACCGCTCGAAGACCAACCTGAAAATATTAACTAAGAAGGCTCACTTCAAAAAGAAAGAACCTTCGAGGATCTCACAAAAAGATTGCGAAGAAAAGTTGTCGAACTTAGAAGGAAAGGCTGAGATGAAGTGATTTGAAAAAGAGAAGGGGGTCGCTATATATAGGAATAAGGGGAGCTGAAAGCTCCCCTTTTTTCAATTTGGGATAGGGTTTCCCTATCCCACAAACAGGTCAACTACGCAAATCCCTAGGATCCACAGGCTGACCCGCCCACTGCCCCGCACATGCGGGCTGTGTGGTTGCCGTGCAAGGAAAGCCCTTATGGGCTTGCCTAGACCCATAATATGGGCCTTGCAGGCTCTCCCACAAGCCTAGATTGCAGGTTGCTAGCGGGCTTGCTGCCTCCTAGCACGAGCTGGCCTGGTGCCAGCGTGCGTCAATGGCCTGTGAGTAATATTTGCTCTAGGGGCAGCAGCGCAAGCCCCACCTCGAACAACTTGTATTTGTCGGTTCTAGTCGCAACGAGAAAATTCCCTTGCTCCGCTCCGTGCAATTTTCCCAAAATTCTCCTTTAATACTTTTAATTATTAATCTGGTCTAACTAATTAATAATTCATCTAAAGATTTCTACATCTTTAATATTCTCGATACAAAACCACTCTATAGGTTCTTTACTTAGTCCGGTGAAGACCCAAAATATGTGACCTCATAGGATCCCGAAGTATAGTGCCGCTAGAGGTTAACCTAAACTTGGCGTCCCATCTTGGAAACTTTTATCTTAGTGTTCTAGACCAATATGGAACCTGATAGCTCTAGACAATCAAATGGCTTTCTAGTAAAGGTGTATGATCTCAAAATACTAGGAACGTCACGTGCTTGTGACTTAATCGGGCTCTACAATTGTAACCAATACAATACACTCCTTCCATCATGTTAAGTACCTTCCAATTTATTGAGCTCGGATTAAGTGTCAGCTCATGTAATAGCCCTAGCTATCCTTGAATTGGACTTGTTCATGAAGAACACCACTCGCTATAATGTATCAAGATTGATTAGAGACCCATTCTATAAATCTTATACTTTGATCAGAGATTTATGAGTGTGTCTCTTCAACAGGAGGCCCTAAGGTACATCTCCCATAATATCACTATATCAAGAGCGATGGATCCCATCTTGACTACTCGGCTTACCAACATGAGATTATCACTATACCCATAATCACCCGTATAATCGTGATCGCCAGGGTATGAATAAGTATGACCCAAAGTATAGCAAATCCTACACAAGGTAAACAGTATCTCAGGTCTGAGGATAATTATACTCCTATTGAAATAAGACATGACACCAACACATGGATATAGTTATTTCTGAGTGTCTGACTTATACAGTCTCCAATGTATTGCTCGAATACATTCATGTGTTAACTCAAGGTACCACCTTCAACTCGTGAGATTGGTTGCTTGGATCTAATCATAGGAGTAAGCCTAAACATGCCAATTTGTCCACTTCACTGATGTCCAGTCTCAAAGAAATTATGACTAGAGATATTTAGACTATTCATAGTAATGGGTATGTGCAATTCTCACACCACATAGCTTCCACTATATCCTTGCACTTTTACGCTATAAAGTAGTCACGAACTTAGTCTTATCAATGCGCATATATAATACAACATATATATGATACCAGCGAGATACATAAATTAAACATACACTAATAAATAACAAAGATATCTTTATTATTATTAATAATAATAATCTGAAAATGTTTGTACATTATAACTAATTAAGATACATCGCCCTAATTACCTCTGGGGCATACATCATGTCTAATAGATTGGGAAGGAAACCTGGTGGATCAGAGATCAACATCCGGATACTTTACCTTTATATGGGGTAACATAGTCACATGGAGAAGCAAGAAACAAAAGATGGTTGTACTATCAAGCGTAGAAGCAGAATTTTGCAAGATTGCCCGAGGGCTAACCGAGATCCTCTGGTTATAGAAATTACTAACAGAAATTGGTTTTCCACCAACCAAAACCTATGAAATAATGTGTGATAACCAAGCAGCCATCTAGATTTTTGAGAATCCAATTCAACATGAAAGAATAAAACATGTGGAAGTCGATAGACACTTCATCAAAGAAAATATCGAATAGGGAATTTTAATATTACCCTTTGTACGATCAGAAGATTAGTTAGTCGACATTTTAACGAAAGTAGTCAACGGAAAGGTGTCCAAAGAAGTCCCATGCAAGTTGTATATTGAAAATCTCACTACTTAACTTGAGGGGGAGTGTTAAAGAAAAGGATTTAGGATCATATTTCACAGTCATCACCTCCCAAAATCAAGAGCACAAATCAAGGAAAATCAGCAGTTATTAAAATTTATTTTCCTACCTTTTGTAATCAATTCACACTCATTGTAAAGCCTATATAAGGCACTGTTAGCTCAACAGAAATAATCAATCAAAATAGAAAACATTTCTCAAAATATTAGTTGTTAATTTAGTAGGATCAACATATACTACTCTTTGTTCTAGTATATTAATAATGGGAGATTTTCCAGAGTCCCCCGCCTAAGCACTATTTTCATGGTTGTCGTATGACTTATCCCATCTAGGCTGTCTCAGTCCCTTGGATGATATATTGTCGACTAGTTGGCACTTAGTTTGATTTTTCCACCTATGCGGCTCCTAACACATTTTTCAAAGATATTGATAGTTTTAATAATTATATCTAACAAATATTTAACATATAAAAATTATCTTAGTTGATAAAACTTCTATACTTCAAAGTAATTTAATCTAAATGTCTCATTTCGAGTTTCAAATCGAGAGCAAAATGCACTCTATATGCCACGATTTTGATGGGTGAAACTTTTTTAGCATATAATATTTTATATTATTATTTCTATCTTAAATAAATGTCATTTAATATTTTTCTATAATATTTTTTATATTAAAGACATATTATAATTATATTTATAATTTTAATATATTTTAAAGATAAAAAATACAAATCCGCCTAGGGTTCACCCAAGTCTTGACTATTTCCTGTCCGCCACTATTGTTGAAACTACAAATATTGTTAACTAAGTGGTAAAGACAAGATAAGCTTAGAGACCTTGACTAACGTGCAGGGATTTTTAAAAAATTCAAGTTGAACAATTAAATCAAAATAAGAACAATTTTCCGGAAAGTTATTGAGATCAAAATATGTTCCATTCAAGCACAAATATAACTGAGGTAATCTTCACATCTTTAAGCAAATAACCTTTCATTCAAAGATACTAATAGATAATGAGCAACTATACATATAAAATAGACAAATTCAATTGCATTCACAAAAAAAATATGTCATTAATTTTGAAGTTTCATTTACCTTTACTAGAATTTGTTACTTTCTCCGTCTATTGAATATTATCGTTTTAACTAATTCACAGTTTTTAAGATAACAATTAATCGAATGAGGTGATTTACTAATTTACCATTTCATAAATGTCTTATTCAATTTTCAAGACTTCATTAATATGTTTAATAAAAATAATTTGCTAGTGTTTTAATATTATTTCCTGTAATTTTCTCTTGTTATTGAACATTAGAATATAATTATCTTGAACGTTGAACAAATTAATAGGAGTAGGAATGGAAAACTTAGAAAAAAAACATTTTGGAAATACAAAATAACAATAAAAAAAAGAAATCAAAATCACTCTAAAATGATAATATTTTGTAGACGGATGGATTATTAAAGTTAGTCACTCATCGTAATGACATATTTTACTCGCTAATTTCACAAATCAGCTGTTTCTCTCTATTAGTCTATTACATGGGCAAAGACAAATCAAAATAACAGCTATGTATATGTACTAAACTCATTAAAGGCTCGGTGGCTGAACCTCCCTCCCAAGAACAAGAAAGACAAGAAAGTAAGATCCTGGGTTGATTTGAAAAAACAAAACTTTCCTAATTAATAAAAACACTCATTATTATTGGATTCACAAAGTTATTAATTATGCAATACTCTCATTTGTCAAATTAATGCATTTTTTAGTAACTATATATGCAAAATACAATCCACAAGATTTACATTCATAATTATCACATTTTTTATTGATTAATTATCACAACTTAGTTACAATTTTTCTTCTATAGTTCCTCAACTATTCTCTCTCTCTCTTTCTCTAGTTTGTATCCATGTTGTTAAGAAAACATTATTCCAGAAATCAATGGATGCTCAACAAACCCAACTCTACAAAATTAAAAGAAACCCCTCAATCTCAATTCTTTCATTTCCCTCACATTTTTTCCTTCTCTTTATCTCTCTTTCAACTTGCTCTCTCTCCCTTTATTTCTTCTCATTGTCTCCGAATTCCATTACAAATTTTGATATCACTCCGCCAAACAACATTTCATTCTTGCCGGTCAACGCCGAATGCGGCGGAGGAATACCGTCTTTTTATATGTATGAATTGCCACCGGAATTCAATTCAGGTCTCTTACAAGACTGCGCCAAATTGAACATCTACACCAACATGCGTCCCCACGTGGAGAATCACGGCCTAGGCCAACTGCTCTCCGACGCCGTCAACTGGTATTCCACATATCTATCTATCTATCTATATATACATATATGTATATACATACATACATATATATATATATACATATATATATATATATATATACATATATGTATATACATACATATATACATATATATATGTATATATATATACACACATATATATACATATATATATACACA
>CATIWQ010585835.1:0-17677 GCA_949673415.1 Euphorbia schlechtendalii
ATATATATATATATATATATATAAATATATATATATATATATATATATATATATATATATATATATATATGTATATGAAATGAAATTGATTAATTACCATTGAATCCTTAAACTCTTAATTATTTGACATTAATTCATTAAGTTTTGTAACTTTTCAATATAATTCAAATAACTAAATTGAATCAGATCTTTTAACCTGATTGACTCGCTCACGGACGAATCTGGTGTTTCCAAGAGAGTATAAACATGTTAATATATTTTTTTTCTTAGTTATACATTTGTTCAATCATTAAGAATTGACATCTTAATTAATTGGGTTTTGGACTAGATGTTCTAAGTCCGACCATGTCTTGTCCGATCGAACCTATTTAATAGGAAGTGCTAGATAAGCTTGATCAACATTAGTTTTCAAAAAGCTTGATTGTGTCCAACCTGCCCGGATTATAGGTCTATGATGCATTTCTTTCTTAACTCAAACTCATGTATCGTAAAAATTATTTTGTAATTTTATTAGTATGTCACCAACAAATTATAGAAAAATGACATTTTTTAATTATTAAGAGGTACGTGAAAAATGGAGCGTATATGGTCCAGACAGAGTCTTTGACTCTTTGGGTCTGGGGATGAAAACTTCAGTTGAAAATCTATTGGTCCCAACAAGTAAATAAATTAAGGGACCATAAATAATCTATATTATTGATTAATAATTGTTATTCCATTTGTTTCGGCTTTTATGATGCAGCTTTCATTCATATTCCAAATTTGTACGATTTTCAAATCTATATTTTGCTTACAGTTAATTAATTTTATATACGTGTCTCCATTATGTCATTAATCGTACTATTAAATTTTAAAGGTTTAATGCATCAACATCCCCTGAATTTATTCAAAAAGAGTTGTTGCCACTCTGAATTTTCAAATGTGACAGATAGCCCCCCTATACTTGTCTAAAACGTGTCACTTTACTCCCTCGTAAAAATATCGGCTTCAAGAACAAGAAAATGAACACGACGGGTCAAGAATCGATACAATATTATGATTAATTGAAGAAAAATTTAGAATAGAGATGAAGTTTTGAAGAAGATGAAGAACATATATTAAGGATTTTGAATTATAAAAATACAGATATAATGGATTTTTTGTACTAATTTTCAATTCCACCAACATTTATTTAGCAAGTCAGGTCAGCGAAAGGGGATAAAGTGATGCGTTTTAGACAAGTGCAGGGAGTTATCTATCACATTTCAAAATTTAGGGTGGTAACGGCCCTTTCTAAATAAATTCAGGGGGTGTAGATGCATTAAGCTAATTTTAAATTAATAAAATACTATATGCAAAATTGAGTTGTCTTCCCAAGGGTGGATCATTTAACCAAATTGAACCAGCCAACCTAAAATTTTCTATTTGGTGGTTCAGATGGTAAATTTTGGAGCATTTTCATAAAATTCAGTGAGTTAACAGTTAACTTACTGATGCGTTTAGAATGTTTTACTCACTACACATTCTCAAACTATGCCAACTTATCAATAAGTAATCCAATATGAAACAAATATGAAACCACATCAAACAAATTCGGAATATTTTCATTGTGATGACACATTTATATGTCATTTGGTACGAAAGGAATGATACCTAATTGAACAAAAGTGGGAAAATTTAATTTCACCTCCCAGTTTTGAAATGCTTTTCATGAAATGTGATATAAACGTTATATTTTTCAACAGAAATATTATAATGCATGACGGAAAACATAAATAAGAACGAATCAAATCATTTATGCTTAGAATTAGAAAAAATCAAATTTTTATGCAAAGTCGAGATTGAATCACAATATGCCAGATATCAATCTAGTTTCTACAACTTCAAGAAACCGGAGAATATGAGGAAGAACAAAAAACTTAGGATTAACGACGAATTTCATGGAGTTTGACAGATCAAGAGAAAAAGTGAAAATAAAAATGATTTTTCCATAACCGATTTCCGTTCCAAACGTACGAATATATGGAGAGAAGAAACAAAATGATAGTTTAATACCTATGGAGAAAATATTTATATTAAATTATAATAATTGTATTTAGATCCTTAAACTTTTTTGGTCTTCTATTAAATCTCATTATTCAACTTAGATAATTTCTTGTGATCAGGTTATGGGCAGACCGATTATTTCCGATCATGTATAATGGTTTTATGGACTGATTGACCTCAATGGATTATATAGATTATATAGATGCTGCTTATGAGTTAGTTAAGGATGAGGATGTAAGTAAAAGCAAACAAAAGAAGTTAGTTTGTTAGTAGGTTACCAAATAGTTGAAATTACAAAATATAAAGATAAGAACAACTAATGGGAAATGGATAAATACTTTGTGTTTGCTTTCACCAATCAAGAATTTAAAATCTTCATTGCGTAAACGTAACTTCTTCGTGTACATTATGAAATATAAAAAAATAGTTTCAAAATCAATAAAAACAAAACAAATGTATGGATATGTACAAATGCTTGCATTTTGTGCCCATTGATACCTTATTACACGGTACCTAACTATTCTACATTCCATCCTTTTCATTCTTTTTTTTTTCTTTTCATTGGGATCATGTTTAATAAACTTATTGGATATTTGGGTTCAAATCTCAAAATTTGTCAATTATAAAAATGGATTGATTTGATAATAACGTGGGAAAAGAGTATATATGGAGTACATAATAATGTGGGAAAAGAGGATTAAGCAATGATACCGCATGTTACCGTATCACGCATTTAAATTCAATCAACAAAATAAACTATAAACATGAAATTTCGATCCATCGAAAGTCCATGATGAAAGTTATTTCTTACCTCTTGATGATTCATGTTTTTTAGAACACAAAATCACAAATCTAGATTAAACCTGTATGAAGAGTATTTTACCTCTCCTAAAGAACCTTAAATTCCGGAAACCATAAGGTTTCCTAAAAATTGAACACTAGTATACATGTGTTGCATAACATCGGCACCAATATCACAAGGAATATATATCGACGTGGATCTCGACAGCAACACTAGGGTTATTGTGTAACCTAGGTTAAAATTACAAGTTGTAATGTAAAAAGGGTAAAAAAAAAAAGATATCCTAGGTTAAGAAAAGCTTATAGAATTATTATGGGCAAAAATGCTTTGTCAAGTGCACATGAGAGGGATCTGGAACACACCACTTTTAAAAAAATATGTCCTAAATCAGTTGGAAAACATGTATATACTAAAATGGATGAGTATATATATATTTTTACATATAAAATCTACAATCACATATTTACATCATCATTTTTAGAAAATAAAAAAATTAACAAAATAGATAAGAAAAAATATAATAGTATTTTACAAGAAAACACCAAAATTAGTAAATTAACTAATTAAGAATACCAATTGTAAAGTAGATCTGTTTCTTCAACGTAAATTCGAAAAAGCTAATATTTAGAACCTGTTTGATGTAGCTTTTCAAGCCGATATCTTAATAAGTTGTTCTTAAAATTTTTTTATAGAACTAATATTTTATCTTTGAACAACACATTTTAATCTTTCGTACTATTTAATTATGAACTGTTAAACTTGCTCATTTTTTCAAATATTAACTCTGCTGCTTAGAAAAAAAACTTGAAAATAGAATTTTTCCGAACAACAATTTAGAAAAACACAATCAAACTAAATCTTAGTAGTTTTCAACTTTTCATACATCTAGATTCCAAAATATCTCTTTCTTGGATGGGCCCGTGGACCTCTAAACCCAATATGTTATCAGTGTTCAATCCCCTCTTCATTTGAAACACATGAACTAGTCGAGTTTTAGTTAATGAGAGGCTCATATATAGCTTAAACATATGTTTTTTTGTCCGAATGTGGACGTGCCAATCCCCTTTAAACTAAACAATATGTATTATGCAAAACCTTCCCAACATTAGGTACTGAAAAGATCTTCCTGAAAATATTTAGAATTGAAGATTTATGCGTACTGACTTTCCCCACAGACTTTGTGAGAAAAGGGGTGTTCAGTGGTTGGTTCGGTTCAATAACCGAACCGAATCGAATATGTCGAAAATCGAATAGATGAAAAAATAGAAACCGAAACCGAACCGAAGTAGATAAGTAACTGAAATTGAACCGAATTATTCGATTCGGTTGGTTCGATTCATTTAACAAATTAAATTTTTTGTTTGATCTTTCATTTTTTTTATTAAAATTCTATTTATTTTATATATAATTATCACTAACACTTTCATTACATTCATAAATTAACATGCATAACTTGTACAAAAGCAATAAAATGAAATAATAGTGTCTTAAGAACGTGATGATATTGCTACGACAAACTTAATGAAATTAAGTTTAAAGATTAAATTTTTATATATGTAATTAATTTTATAGATATATTGAATTAATCTGTTGGTTCGGTTGTATCGGTTAATTTTATTTTAAAACCGAACCGATTCAAATAACCGAAAATCTATAAAAGTGATAACAAAAAACCGAACCGTTTAGATAAAAAAACCGAACCAAATAAATCAAATTACATCAGTTCAGTCGATTATTTCGATTAGGTTCGGTTTTTGAACACCCCTAATGCAAAAACCGCAAACCAAAAACCAATTAAAGAGAATCTAAAGCCGATTTAGGCAGAATCACAAACACATCAAATAGGTTTCTAAACAGGCCAAGCTTGGAGCTATGTTTGTTAAATTTTTTTTCTAGCTCGAGCCAATCTCAAGCTTCGTCAAACCAAGCTCGAGTAGAACTCGAGCCTATCTCGAGCTTTGTTTAAATCGAGCTTTAGCAAAACAAATTGATTAAATTTTTGAAAAGCTTAAGTGGAATTCCAAATTTAAAATTATAGTTTCATGTATTAATAAATTATTTAATTTTTTAGACCTAATGCATAATTTTTCATCTGAACTTGATTTTATAGGTCAAATGACTCTTGAATTTTAAAACGTACCTCGTTACTCCTTGAATTTGAAAAAATTGAACTAGCTTGCCCTAGAAAATTAGGGCTAAATTAACGTGTTTATTGTTTTCCTCCTAAAAATTAGGGCTAAATTAATCTAATCGTGGGCTGAATTTACCATTCAATTTGGGCTTTTTGCTCACACGGCGAAGAAACCATAGATTTCTTTCCCGAGACTCCATTCTCAATCCTCTCTGCAAATTTGTTTGCCTTTTCTTCTATTAGATTATTTGCGATTCATTTCCGCTGATTTGATGGAGATTAAACAGCTTTTGTTTCCGGCTGATAGCCCTCCGCTCTCCGTTATTGCCGCCGCCAAGGTTGCGGCAATCGATCTGCCTACTTCAACTGTTACTGACTCTTTTTCTCCACCCACTCTCATTTTCTCCAACGGGTAATTTCCCCTTCATTATTTTTCTGAAATAGATTTCTGAATGTTTAAAGCATAGCTTTCTCAAATTTAGGTATTTTGTTTTTGTTTCTATTGATTTTGAATTGTAGGGCGATATTGCGAGGTTTACTTGTAATTCTTCGTCACATTGGACGAGTTGCTAATTTGTATGGGCATGATGCTTATGAATCCAGTCAGGTAATTTGCTTCATTTTTGTTCATTTTTTCTAGTTCTTCATTATGCTGCTATTGGAGTTGTGTAATCAATTGTTGTTGATTTGTTTTTCGTTTTCAGATTGATGAATGGCTGGAGTATTCTTCTGTACTTTCATCAGGGTCTACCTTTGAAAGTGCTTGTAGCTATGTCAATACTTATTTGGAGAAGAGTACTTTTCTAGTTGGATATTGCTTGTCAATTGCAGACTTGGTTATTTGGTCCGGTCTTGCAGGTATTGGATTCAGTTGTGGTTTATGAATTCTGATTATTGATGCTTGTGTTTCGCTGATATTTTTGATAATACTCACTACTCAGTAGAAATTGTTTAGGTTTATTGGGTAACTTTTATTTCCCGTTATTTTATTTTTACTTAAAACATTGCTATGCTTCAATGGGTTAACAGCTATCCATTAACTAAATTTTGTTGAGGTTTAGCTGCAGAGAATTTTTTTGGCTGTTCATAAGAGAGAAGAGCTATTATAACGAATGTATTATATAGAGCTAGTACATTTTGTGGGGGTCAATAAGAGATAAATGTTCAATCAACGAAGTTATATAATCTTCAAACTGCACACAACCACGGGAAATCAATCTCATATGCATGGAAAAGAATCAAAGAGAAGTGGTTTCCATGAAAATGAACAAATGAATTTGATGTTAGAGTACTTGAGGCTTATAAGCTCCATTTTTCCTTTTTCGTAGCAACTCCTTTTCCATTGCAGAGAATGATTTAGCGGATTCTTTCACCCTGTAGATTCCAGCTTAACCCCCTGCCCATTTGGGTTGATTCTTGATTGTGAAGTAATGTTTTTTTAAGACAAAAGATTTTTTTACTTTCCCAAGCAAATAGACTCCTTTTACTGTAATGATTTTGTTGGATCCGGCCTATGCTCATGTTAAAAATAATATTATACGTCGATGTCACTTAGCTATCAGGACCTCCTAAAGCTGAGTAATTCAGCTGTTAGCCGGTTACTGACTTGCAAAGATACGATATTAATTTAAACTGCTAATAGGATAACATAGAGGATCAAACTGGGTTTTCATGTTGAGCATACTGCATAACATTAGAGATTTAGTAGCCTATCTATAAATAGTTAAATACATTTAGTGAAAAATTTTAACCATTGTGAGCATCCATACAAAAAATTGTTATTATCATTGCCTTAAACGCAATCATACTCCTTTTTTGATTAGAAATATTGAAGTAGAAAGAGTAGTAGTTGGTTTCTAGTTGAACTACTCTACTTGCTTGAACTGTTCTTAGATATGTGTCTCTTTTTCATGACAGATTCAAAATATCGAAAAGAAATGAATTTTTCCGTTGCTGTTGATTACCAGAGGATATGAACAGTACATATAAGATCTGTTGTGGGCTGGGTTGCCAACCCTGAAATTTGATCCTCACACCACTAAGAGCTTTTAGACCTGAAACTATATTAGCACGGAAAATTATGACTGCGATTGTTAGATTCCTTTCATATTTAAGTGAACAAATAACTCTGCAACATATACATTTATCTTACGATTCGATTCACCCCTGAATCGATATGAATCTATGGGGTGAATCGAAATAGGCTTAGAATCGTGACAAAATCGTTGGAATCGTAACTGAATTGTGCGATTCGGCCGATTCAAAATGCTTAATGTTTCTCAGATTTTTATCAAGTTATATTCACTTAATGATGAATAGTTATTAGTATTTATGATTTTATTTAATAAGGTTTTAGTTTTAATCACTTGGTTAAATTGATATGATTTGTTTTTTATATTAATATTGTATGTATTGACTAAAATTTAGTATTAATTTCAGTTTAACATTCTAAATGTATTATTTTTATTTGATTTTAAGAATTGATTCGAATCTTGTGATTCGAATCGTGATTCATGATCTATAAAATTGGGATTTGGATTCTTGATTTGAATCTCGATTTGACAATTATGATGAAAAATAATAGTAAATGGTTTAAAACGATGAAAACCCCCCTACCAATTCTTAGTGATAACACCATGTGAGTGTGTTCAATGTTTTGGCAGAAACCTGGCCATGATTTCAAACATCCATCTGCTTCATAGTTTCTTGATATTGGGTCGATAGAAGGATCTTCCAATTGATATGTATTTCATGAAACGTTAAACCCCATTGCAACAACAAGGATGAACAACAACTTCAGATTAAACATTTTAAAGGAGCTGGAGTTACAAATATGAGTAATTAGGTGGTGCAGTTTTCTGGGCTTCTTCATGTTTCTTATGACATTGTTTGCTTGATTTTGTTCTTGGATTTTCTTATGTGTGTAGATTCAAACTATCGAAGCATGATAATCTTTTTAGCTATGTTTTTTGTCTTATTTTTGTTTGTGACATTCTATGTTCTAGAATAACTGATGTTTTCAAGGGATTTACAAACATCTATGTTTGTAGGAACTGGGCTCCGATGGGAAAGCTTAAAGAAGTCAAAGAAGTACCCAAATCTAGCACGCTGGTTCAACTCAATATCAACAGAATACCGTGACGCCTTGAATGAAGTAACATCAACATATGTTGGGAAAAGAGGTGCAGGAAAACCCGCGACAGCTAAACCAAAAGAGCAACAAGTAGTTGCCAATGGAGAAGTCGCTGAAAAAGGAAAGGCATTAATCAGAATGGCTGAAATCGATCTTCCCGATGCTGAAATCGGGAAGGTATGCCTGCGTTTTGCTCCTGAGCCCAGCGGCTATCTTCACATTGGACACGCTAAAGCGGCATTACTCAACAAGTATTTTGCCGAGAGATACCAAGGCGAGCTAATCGTTCGCTTCGACGACACAAATCCAGCCAAAGAGAGCAGCGAATTCGTGGAAAATCTTCTGAAAGACATCGAAACGCTGGGCATAAAGTACAGCAAAGTCACTCATACATCGGATTACTTCGATGAGTTGATGAAAAAAGCCGAAGAACTTATCAGGCAAGGCAAGGCGTATATTGATGACACGCCTCGTGAGCAAATGCAGAAGGAAAGAATGGACGGTATCGAATCGAAATGTAGGGACCACAGCGTTGAGGAGAATCTGAAATTGTGGAAGGAAATGATCGCGGGATCTGAAAGGGGTCTGATGTGCTGTCTTCGAGGGAAGTTAGACATGCAAGACCCGAACAAATCTCTTCGAGATCCGGTATATTATCGATGCAATCCTGTTCCCCACCATAGAATCGGGTCTAAGTACAATATTTATCCCACATATGATTTTGCTTGTCCTTATGTCGATGCTATTGAAGGGATTAGTCACGCGCTTCGATCAAGTGAATATCATGATCGAAATGCCCAGTATCATAGGATTCAAGAGGATTTGGGAGTAAGGAAGGTTCACATATACGAGTTCAGTAGGATGAATATGGTTTACACACTTTTAAGTAAGCGTAATCTCCGTTGGTTTGTGGAAAACGGGAAGGTTGATGGTTGGGATGATGCTCGTTTTCCAACTGTTCAAGGAATTGTTCGCAGAGGTCTTAAAGTTGAGGCATTAGTACAATTCATTCTCGAACAGGTTAGCTAATTTTTGCTCTTATATGTTATAATGCTTGTTAGTTGTCTGCCCAACCTAAGAATATGAGTGAGAAGCGGAATATATAGCTCACAAAAATATCACTCAATATTAGTTGTAGATTTACGGTTGCTAGAATTTGTGGGATTGACAACTCGTCATCATAGTTAGCAGATCAATACAAATCTTACGCTTCGATATGATTTAACTCCAAGTTGATTCGAATCTATGAGGTAAATCTATATTCACACTGAATCTTACGATTCAATACCGATTCAGTGGTGAATCGGATGAATCATACGATTTCACCGATTCTGTCGATTCATGAGCTATTTTAAATTAAGCTTGGTAGAAGCATATTATTTTGAAAATGATGAAATTAAAGATTTGACTTGTGGGCAACAATTAGTCGCAGAAGCGAGGAGAAACCCAACTCGTGTTAAAATCGAAGCTAAACTAAAAGTATATTACCATTGACTAAACTTCTATTAGGATCATATGTGCATTAAATTTGAATTTTAAGTACTTATATGGTTACTTTAGCTAATGTTAAACTTTCATATCTAGACTAAAATTTAATAATATTTTAAAGTTAAAGATTATAAATGTTTTGTTTTCACTATTTTATGAACTCAAACCGAATCTTACTATTTAATTCACTATTCAAGATTTGAATCCCGATTCGACAACTAAGCTTGTCATTGAAGATAATTTTTTTTGTTAATTACAGGGTGCATCAAAGAATCTGAACCTGATGGAATGGGACAAACTCTGGACAATCAACAAAAAACTCATCGATCCCATTTGTCCAAGACACACCGCAGTTATCGAGGAAAACCGAGTGTTGCTCAATTTGACCGACGGTCCAGAGAAACCATTTGTTCGGATAATACCGAGACACAAGAAGTATGAAGGAGCTGGAGAGAAGGCAACAACCTACGCAAAAAGGATATGGCTCGACTATGCCGATGCAGAGGCCATTGCCGAAAAGGAGGGAAATCGGGAGGTCACCCTCATGGACTGGGGTAATGCAATCGTAAAAGAAATCTTCAAGGACGATTCTGGAAGAATTACGGGTTTATCTGGGGTTTTGAATCTCCAGGGATCTGTAAAGACCACCAAGCTGAAGCTCACATGGCTGCCTGAGATTGCTGAATTGGTTAACATCACACTTGTGGAGTTCGACTATCTGATAACGAAGAAAAAGGTCAAAAATCTCGCCTTTTTATGATTTTCAACTTTTTTAACGTAGAAATCGCTCGTGGAAATCAGTGATCTTTTTTTTCCGAGTAAATGGAATCGATGAGCTGATAATGTTAGTGAAGTAACTGTTCTGTTGTTGCATGCAGCTGGAAGAAGGAGAGAATTTTCTCGATGTGCTCAACCCATGCACGAAAAAGGAGATTGCGGCATTTGGCGATTCGAATATTCGGAATTTGAAGCGTGGAGAGATTTTGCAACTAGAGAGAAAGGGTTACTTTAGATGTGATGTTCCATTTGTGAGGCCTTCGAAGCCTATAGTTCTCTATGCTATTCCAGATGGCAGACAGGCAACCTCGTCGAAGTAGATTTCCAGCACGAGTTTCGGTTATTCTCGGGTTTCATGAAAATTTTGCTAGAACAACTTACCGATGCATCTTTCTCTGTTGGAAGTAAAATGTCAAAGTTTTGAACTAAATTAGTTTGTAATATTGTTTAATGTGGCCTGGCCTTATTTTTTGTCTGTTATTAAGGACCAAGTTCGTCTGTGTTGTTTTTCTTGAAATATTTGAGGCAGTGACATTATTATAATTTGGGTTTATGCCCATGATTATCTACTAATCCTATTTTAGGGGCTTAATCACTTGTGAATATCATAAAAAAGCAGGTCCGGTCCTGATAAATTGAGGATTCTAGGTAAAATAATATAAAAATTATTAAAATGGATCATCGGTAAAAAATTATGATAAAAGTTAACTGTTTTGTTGATATTAAGATTCAATCCCATAATTTCTTGTATCAATAATAAGTTTCTTACCAATTCATCTACCATTAATTATTGTTTAGTTTTATATTTTTAACATTAACTACTAAAATTATTAAAAAAATATTATTTTTGGGGTCTCTTTTGATATGGGCTCTGGCGGTGGCACTTGTTGCCCACCCCAGGGCCGGCCCCGAACAAAGGGAAATACACAAAAAAAAAATGTTTAGTATAAATAATTACTATTTTGTTTATTATTTAATTTAATTGTCAAAAGTGTATTGTCAAGGTTTTGAATTTATAATTACATGACCTTGTAGTTATCTTGTAATTACTTAGTTAGATTTTATAGTTATCTTGTAGTTATTCTAAATCAATGTAATTTTTTTATATTTTTACCATGATTTTATTATACTTTATTCATAGTATATATAATTAATAAAATCATGTTATATTTATGTGTTATTATTATTTTTTTGTTTTATGTTTATTTTTGATATAACAAAATCGCATTTTGTAGTTGTTTTTAGTTCCCCTATTAGTATACTCATGGATATATTCAATATAACAAAATCACATTTTATAGTTATTTTATAATTAATCCAAATTGATGTAAATATGTCATATTTTTGCTATAGTTTACTTGTAATATGTCAAATTGATATAGTTGTGTTATATTTATATGTATTTAATTATGTATTTTAATTATGTGACAACTAGGGATGACAACGGGCCGAATCCGGACTGGGTCCATCTTGGACCCGTTCCGGATCCGTTTGAATGTATTGGACTTGGATTCGACCCGGATCCATTGGATCTTAGGATCCAGATTCAACCGATCCTACGGATTCAAAACGGGTACATGTAATTAACATCAAATTCTTAGTTTCAGCTTCCATACTTATACATTTCATCTTATTTTAAATAATTTACATGCTCATTTAATTATGTTCATGCAATTAGACTTACGTAGATTTCAAATAATATAAACTATCCAATATTTACGAGACAAATAATAAATAAAAAGGTACAACTAATCTTTAATTAGGGATTCGGGTTTCATTGTAAAATCCGGACCCGGATCCAAATCTGTTTTCCTGGACCCGGATCCGATGGATCTATAAAATTAAGATCTAGATCCTAAAAAACGGATCTGGATCCACGGATCTGTTGCCATCCCTAGTGACAACTATAAAAGAACTATAAAATAAACATGTATCGGTAAAAAAATTTGGAAAAAGTGTAGCATCATGGATTTTATTTTGAAGGGAAACATAAACATGAAGAAAATATTTTAAAGCGGCATGTTAAAAATATAAACGGTTTGTGAGATAAATAAAAATTAAGAAAGTAAAATTATATAAAAAAAAGAATATAAAATGAAAATAAGAATTTGTTTAGAAAACATAGATTTAAATGAATTATTGAAAGGCCAAATGCATCGTTACCCCCCTCAACTTGGCTTTAAAATCCGAACGCCACCTTCAACTTTCAAAAGAACCAGCTACCCCCCTTAACTTGGTAAAATTGCACCAATTTGCCCCCTCAATACCACGTGTCAACTTCTGGTTGGAAAGAAAAAAATCAGAAAAATGACATTTTTGAAAAGTCAAACCAACCAGATTTTCACACGTGATGTTGAGGGGGCTAAGTGGTTCACTTTTGCCAAGTTGGAGGGGTTATCTGATCTATTTGCAAGTTGGAGGTGACATCCAACTATTGAAGCCAAGTTGAGGGGATAATGCTCCATTTAGCCTTATTGGAAAGATACTAATTGTGTAAGATGCAAAAAAAATGACAAAATAATAGCAAAGGTCCGACCCTAACCTTGTTAAAGCTTGCTTTTATAAGGCTAGGCCTGTTTGTGCATATCAAAACCTATTTAGCCTGGCCCGGCCATGCAATGTACTTTTAATATATTTTAGGCTTAATACATTCCAGGCCCCCTTAACTTGGCGCGTATTCTACGCGGCCGCCTCCAACTTTAACATGTTAAAACTAGCCCCCTGAACTTGGCAAAAGCGTTCATTTGACCCCCCCCCCCTTTAGATGACATGCCCCGTTTAAAAGCGAGTAGTGGAATTCACGCATTGTGACATGGACGCCATGCAGGTTATAATTGTCCACCTCAGTGACACGTTATTAAAAGACAAAAAAATTTATTTCAGACGTTTAAGCACAAGAGATTAACACTTAATCTCTTCTACAAACACGGAAAATTCCCAACTCCACTCTAAATCTCTTAAACCTCCATTGTTAATCCTTCAATCTCTGCTAATTTTTGAATCCCTAATCAAAGCTTTAAAGCGACATTGCTAAGTTTCGAAGATTGAATTCCTGTAAATCACAAGTCAGAAAGCAAAGTTGGAAGCCCTAAAATTCTGGAAATGAAAATCGAAGAGAAAGTTAGATATCAAAATTGTAAGCGATACATGCACCCTTGTTTGAAATGTGGTATAATTTGAGAAAAAGATACAAATGTGGTATAATTGGGTAAAAAGATATAAATGGGAAAAAACTAAATAAGTGTTCATATACAAATTGGGTAAACATATATAAATTAACAGAAGATGATTTATATAAGATGTTCATTTACAATTTAGGTGCTGTAAAGCGGAATAGGTGTTGATTTTAATGCTGACTTGTGTTGGTAAGTTTATATCGTTAACAGGAAAATTGTTGGCATGTTATTCTCTATTTGCTTACATCATGGAGGGCAACTAGTTGTGAAGGACGGAGTTATGGTTTATAAGGGAGGGACAGTGGAGGAGGAGAGTTGATTTGATGAGGATGAATTAAGTAGGTTAGAAATTCTACGGGCAATTTGGGAACTGGGATATGAATTTTGTGGGATAATTTACTATAGAAAAGTAGATGGGAGCTTTATTGAATTGTGTACTAATTTGGATGTCACTAAATATGCTACTGCTTTGACTGATGGTGACCAAGCAATTGTCTATGTGGATTCCCCTTATGATGACATGGCACAGTGGTTAAGGGTGGAGGAAGAAGATAGGGGGGCCCACACACTTAGGGTAACCATAGAATTGGTGGCCAACATGTGTATAAAAAGAATACCTAACGAGGAGGTGGCTTTGACCGAAAACCAGGCTGAATCTCATGATAATGAAGAATCTAAAAACTCAGGCTCAAATAGTGGGAGTGATATTGAAGAATCTGCAAGTGAGGCTAATGATGCTGAGGTCATAGAAGAAGATGATGTTGAAGGAAGTGAAGAAGAAGCTGAGGTTAGAGAAGCTAGAAAGGTGACTAACAAAGCAAGAGTGGAGATGGCAAGAAAGCGGAAAGAATCTGCTCAAGATGAGTTAATCAAGCTAGGACCAGTGGGAATAGATAAGGGGTTAGAGAGTTACATCAGATCTGGAAACTCTTACAATGGGTTATTGGCCGGAGATGAGGAATATATAGACAACTTAGATGTAGACAGTTTTGCATCTGATGGAGATAATGAAACTGATGAAGTGGAAGAAACTAGGAGGAGAAAGAGGAGTAGGGTTCGCTATGATCTAAAATGTAAAGAGCCTTTATGGGACTTGGGAATGGTTTTTGAGAGTGTGAATCAATTTAGAGAAGTTGTTGTGTATTATGCCATAAAGAAAGGAGTGTAAACTTATTACCAGCAAAATTAGAATCACAGAGTGAACCCTAGGACAACATGAAACCAATTAGAATCATGAAACATCACTTATCCTTTTCCAGAAAGATGTCCACTTGTCATCTTACTATTAGTCTGTACAGGGCGAACATACCTTTCCTTCACTACGTGATGTCCACTTGACATCCGAAACTTATCCCACAAGGGGAAATAATATATCCCACACATCATCTTTGAGATGTCTACTTGACATCCAACTCATAGCCCATACAGGGCAATCACACATACCACATAGCCCAAACGGGGCAAATACCTACCAAAACCATTTTTTTCCTCCATCATGTGATGTCCCTGCTGACATCTGAACCTAAGCCCATACGGGGCGAACTCATTCCAAATCCTCAAGGGTATACATTTAATACTTAAACCGGGGCAGTGATTCGTACATCACCACATACCCTCAAATCGCGATGACCACACAATCATCCAAAACTCTGCCTTGATGGGGTAAAATAATCAAATCATTCCTTCAATAGCTACATAGGGTGGTTATTTTCATCTTATTAGGGTATGCCACACTGCTTACCTGAAATAATTTTGACCTCCTCATTCCATAAGATCTAGTCATAGTACGAAATCTCAAACTATTGACCTATTATCATACGGGTAACTTGGTCACCTCACTTACACCACTCATAGTACGATGTCACACAGACATCGTACAAATCCAACCCAGGTGTTAGATTTTCATTTCCACCTATTTTCATTTTTACCTAATGACTAACTTATTTGTTTCAAATGGATTGACAAACATTTTTATCCCACATAATGGCATGCTAACCTCTTGTGAATGCAGCTATAACATTAAACATCTCACGCATTTTTCACATCACAAATCATGTCATGAATTCCAAACGCATGGTCTAATCTTTTACTTGTGTATTGAAGGGGTTTGGAAAAGGCCTACTTTCAGCCTGGCTCGTATTTCTCCAATCATAGCCAATCTAGAGAGGGTTCCGTACACTGACTCAAGTGAGGACTCAGGTTCTGATTCAGATTCAGTTCAACATATGTCGATTATGGCCAATCCACAATAAGAAGGTGCGGGGAAAGATCACCCTGTCCTTACAGGATAAAACTCGCAGCAGACACATCGATAGTCGGTGAGTGTCGAGATCGCAGCTACCTTGAACGCCTTTGCAAATAGTGAACAGCTAGCTATGCTCATTCGCTAATACATCGGGAGAGCTCAGAATGTGGTGTCCAGCCTAGAGGTCACTCTTAACAACGACGATTTAATTAGCTGGCCTGAAACAAGGGGACCTACCACCTCACACATGGTCCCCCCCAACTTTCTTATACCAATTTGGGGTTGATAAGGATATAATTACACTTATTATCAATATAATTTTACACACTAAACACTATCATTTAAGTCATTTTTATACTTCATATAGAAGATTTCACGTGGTATGTAGTTGTTTTTGGTGTAAATGCAGATACTAGATCTAAAGTGGAATTCTATGTAAAAAGAGTGAAAAATGTGTGAAAAGATGCATGAAACTTAAAGATTTGGCTTAGGATCAAAGCTGTCGAAGATCGGTGAAGTTACAAGAAGAATTCTGAAGAAAAACACAATTCACGGTCATTACAACAATTCGCGGTCACGACTTGGTACACTTAAGAAATAGAAAATTATCAAACAAAGATTCACGGTCGTGACTTGTATATCGCGGTCGCGACTTGGATGGTTTTTTGGTCAAATCTTCTTAGCTACCAACCGCCAGATAAGAATGATCAACCGCCATCAACTACCAACGAATAGACACTTATCAGAAGTCAACCAATCATGAAAAGGTGCCTATCCATTGTGGATAAGGATAAAGCTTCTCATCCAATCACAATGAACTGATGCAATCTTTCGCCAATGGATACAACTCTTCTTACGGATAGACGTAACCCTTCAAACTCTATAAATAGGGCTCCAAACTTTACAATTTCGTGAGTGCATAGTGGATGGTGCATGGAGAGCATTAGAGTGCAATTAAAGGGTTACGTATAGTGTGTGTAGATAGAGAATAAAATATCTAGTTTTTGCTACGTTCATAAGTGTTAGCGAGAAAATGTTTAAGTGATTCGAATCCATGTTTCGATCACTATATTTCTCTACATATTCGAGCGATTGTTGTATAAGTGTACTTGCAAATCACTTATCAATAAAAGTTTTTATTTTTCAACATTCGTTTGTTTGATATTCACAAAGAATAGCATCCTAGAGGAGGTTCTGTACAGGCTGAGATCGAATTCAAAGCAGACGCAGGAATTGCAAGAATTGATGACTTCCATTAAAGAGTGGATATGGTTTGATCAACTTTAGCTTTCACTTGCATACCTTACAACTTTGCTTTGATTTCTACTTATACTTTATATTTCAAAGTTTATGATATGTCTATGTGTCATAATGCGTATTTCGTGTTGAGTTTTTTTATATTAATCAAGTCATATGCCTTTGAATTAACTTTAAGAGTAGTTTCGGGGTTAACGAGATTGTGTATAATCACTAGATCTCTGATTTTAACACTATTTAGTGAGCCAACATTTTTGGAATGGTAACTTGCTAAATGTGGCTATGTGAGAGCGACCCGTACTAAGCATAGTAATATTGTTGTCCAGGTTTATATAATCGTCTTAATTCATTTACACTAGATTTAGAAAAGTCATTTCATGTGTTGCTCTGCAGTGAATCGTTGAACATCTGAGTGTCTAGAACTGGTTATGTTAAATTAGTTTAGTGAACGTAATAACTTTGTTGAACTTGCATGTTTTCTTTGCTATACTTATATCATAGGAAAAATCTATATATTTAGAATCTCTAGTCTTCCATACATATATCTATCTATTCTTCATTCTAATCCTCCCAACTAAAATCCAAAAATATTTTATTTTCTTTATTCCATTTTTCTTGTTGATCTTTAGAGCTAGTCCTTCCC